>CAKNXH010056696.1:0-26990 GCA_932178445.1 Andricus quercusramuli
AAGTTGATAGCTTTAATAATATCTACTTGAAAATTGTCACAATTTTCAAATTCTACCTTGAATTGGACCGTACACGTGGGTTGATATGATTTCCGGGCACCTTTTGTCCACTGTGACTGTCTTCCGCTCCATGAATTTTGAATTTTTTTTTCTTCTATTGCTTGAAGGTGATAGCTTTAATAATATCTACTTGAAAATTGTCACAAATTTCGAATTGCAGGTGAAAATGTAGGATTTTGTAAAAATTTGTTTTTTTGTTGTCTTTTTTTTTCTTTCGCAAAATTCGAAAAAGCGAAAGTGCAGATGTTTTTTATAAACATTATTTTACATTCCTATGCATATAACATATTTTATATAACATATTTGACATTCCTAGTGTGTAACCGTCACCGCAGACGTACATTTTTTGGTTCAAAATACGATTCCTGCTGAATCTGTGGACCAATTTGGATATTTTTTTTTTAGAAAAGAGCTGAGAAAATTCTGGAGAGCATTTTCCAGGCCGATTTTTGAAAAAGATCTCCAGTCTTTTATAAATAAACAAATATATGGTCAGAAAATTACAATTTTTTTTGTTTAGTCCTCTGGCTTCTTAGAAATAGAGTAAAAAGTTTCGCAATAAACTCAATTTGATAGTGCAACGTTACTAGAAGATTATCCAATAGCGAGCAATAAACTAACAAATTTGTAAAGAAACAAATAATTTGTTAAAAGGTCATTTTCGCGATTTACATTATTTTCATATTATTTTTCCTCATCTTGTAAGTAATTCATCGCATAACATCACTATGATGGAAAAATTTCGTATTTAAATAATAACTAACAATAATATAAACAAATTTCATTAAAAAATGTGCACTTTGGGTGTGTTTTGAAGAAAAACACAGTTTTTTCGGTCTGTACTTATAATTAGCTAAGGGGCCATCCATATACCACGTGGACAGTTTAGGGGGGGAGGGGGAGTATGGCAAAATTCCACGCTCGTCCACGAGGGGGACCGGGGGGGGGGGGGGGGGCCGGGCTAGAATCCACGTGGACACACGTTCCCCTAAATATACGAAAAATATACCTACTGAAATGAGGCAAGATATACTCGACGTACACTCGAAATGTTATATTCTCATCTCAATGAGAAGGTATTGATTTTATCCGAAAAATGAATTTCGTAGATTCCATCAAATGTCGACGTCTTGAGGCCCCCTGAGTAAGAAAAAATATTGTTTACGTCGTTGTCTGTCTGTCGTTGTTGTCGTCGTTGTCGTATGTATATCGCATAACTTTTGAGATACTACTCGAATTGGATCGTTCTTTGGCACAGTTTTTAAGGGTATGAGAAGGAAGGTTAGTTGTAATAAAAAAGTTGGTTAGCCAGCTATTTTGGATGAAAAATCAAAAAGTTAGAGCATTTTGAAATATTTTAAGACACATTTTTTTCCAAGATTTATAAATTCTATGGACGGCTATTCATAGTATTCGAAAATTTGAACAATTTATTTTCGCGACTTTTTTCGATGAAAGATAAATTATCAGAGTTGAAGCATTTTCAAAATTTTAAAAATCTGCTCGCCTAGCGGGCACATTCTCATCGCGCGCGAAACGCGCGGCTCGCAAGTTTGAGCGCGCCTAGGGCGCGCGGCTGTTGAATCTCGCGCTTCGCGCTCGATTATCTGTTCACCTCGCGCTACGCGCTCAGAAGTATTTACATCACGCTTTACGCTCGGTTCCTATCGATTTTTGAACTTCGTGTTCGATTTCGATGAAAAGAAAAAGTTTATTTACAAACATTATAAAATTATCAAAACCTCTACATATGAAGTGATTGTTAAATTTGTTTTTATTTTCGACTGAAAATGAACTTTATTTACTTAAGGTTCTATCGATCTTAAGGAACACATTCTCATCCAGACACTCGCGCTTCGCGCTCGATTTTCGATTTGAAAATCATTTGAACCTTGCGTTCCACGCTCGGTTCTATACACCGCATGATAGAAACAAAAAAGTTTGTGTTATATGTTCGTAATATACAAATTACTAAATTTGTATCTAATTTCAAATGAAGAATAATGATATGATTTAGGCGACAAATTTTATTAGTTAAAATGTTATTTTAGTTTGTGCCGTTTTCCAAAAAAGTTAATTTTTTTCATTTTGAATATATTCTTACGACAAAAATTTATTACAAGTTTGTAAATCTTTTTTGAATTTACAATTTTTGTTCATTCACCTGTTTTCGTACCTTGCATTGTTTTTCCAAAAATTTGAGTTTTTTACTGTCAATGTTATTTTCATAAATAAAACAAAAACTACGCATCCTATCGAAACATGATGAATAACAAATTTGTAGCCCTCCTTTGGATACAAAATTTGATGTTTCTCATTTTTTCGTAGCTTGTGTTATTCGTCTAAAAATTTAATTTTTCTATTTTCAATACAGTTTTTTACGAATAAAACAAAAACTACGCGTCATATCAAAAAGTGACTAACAACAAATTTGTAGATCTTTTTCATGTGCACAATTTTGGTTGATTCGTCTTTTATCGTATCACATAGTTTGATAGAAAAATGGAATTTTTGATTTTTTAATTTTTTTTTTGGGCGATCAAAATTTGAATTTTTGATTTTTCGAAAAATTCAAAAAGTTGTTATGGAAATATTGTAGGGCGTTCAAAAAGAAACGTTTTTCTCCTTCTGACTTTTTTTCATATCGTGCGTTTTTCGGGTTAAAATGTTCATTTTCGTTTGTTTTATGGAATTTTGAAAATGCTATAACTCCGATTATTTTTCTTTATTCAAAAAAGTCATTGAGATAAATTGTTCGAATTTTTGAGTACTATACATAACCGTACATAGAATTTTTGAATAAAAAAAAAATTGTCTCAAAAATATTAAAAATACTCTAACTTTTGAAATTTTGATCCAAATTAGCTGGTTAACGAACTTGTTCTTTCTCTTTAGGCCCTAAAAAAGTTTGCTAAAGCACAATCCAATCTGATTACTTTGTCGAAAGTTATCGTGCCTACAGACTACAGACAGACTACAGACAGACACCTTCGTGAAAATCGTTTTTTCTGACTCAGAGGGTCTCAAAACGTGGAGATTTGATGAAAACCGACCAAGTCAAATTTTACATAAAACCAATACCTTCTCATTACAATGAGAATGTAAAAAAAATTAAAATGAAAATTTTAAGTCTAATGACGCACGATATAAAAAAAAATCGAGTGAAGAAAAAAATTCTTTTTGAAAGCCCTACAAGATTATAAGAAGAACTTTTCGAATTTTCTTGAAAAATCGAAAATTCAAACTTCGATCCCACAAAAAATAATAAAAAATTCCATTTTGTGGTCAAACTATGCAAGATACGAAAAAAAGGAATCAACAAAAATTGTGCACCAAAAAAAGGCATACAAATATTTTACCAAACACTTTCTAGAAGATACGCAGTTTTTGTTTTATTCGTAAAAAACGACATTGGAAATAAAAAAAATTAAATTTTTTGACAAACGACACAACCTACGAAAAGAACAATACGACAAAAGTTGTTCACCAAAAAAAAAAAGAGCTACAAATTTGTTATCAATCATTTTTGATAGGATGCGTGGTTTTTGCTTGATTCGTAAAAAACGACATTGAAAATAAATAAATTAAATTTTTGGACAAACGATAAAAGTTATGAAAAAAATGAAAGGACAAAATTTTCTCTTCTGGAAAAGAGTCAAACCCCATCCAAATTTTCTATCAATAATTTTTTGTTGGGACGCGTAGTTTTTCTTAAACACGTACATATAAGATTAGAAATAAAAAAATTAAGTTTCTGAAAAAACGAGACAAGAGACAAAAAAAATGAAAAGGTGAAAGTAGTTCAACCAAAATTCTCTACAAATTTATCATGAACTCTTCTTATAAAAATGTATTAGGAATAAAAAAAGTAACTATTTGGAAAAAGGACACAAGCTACAATAACATTTTATTTAACCAATTTTTCGCCTAAATTATATCTACAAATTTACTTAGAACCACCTTAGGCTACGATGCGTATTTTTATTTTAAATCGTAAAAAATAGCATTGAAAATAAATTAAATTTATGGAAAAACGACATAAGTTGCAATAAAATGTATCATGAGATTTTTTTTCATAAGATGCACACTTTTTTTTATTATAAAAACAAGACAATGAAAATACTTCTGTTTCAATACAAATGCATAATCTAGAAAAGTTCGCATTTTCGACAAAATCGAGTGCGAAGCACGAGATATGTCATGGGAATGTCTTCGTTAAAGCCGAAGGAGCTTTAACAAAAGATAACTCACAATCACCAAATTACAGTTGTCGATGCTTTAAACCTTGATTTTTAAAAGGCCTGCGCACAAATGTGGGGGAAACACAAATTAAAATTTTCAAAAACAAAGGTACATGCAAGAAAGCAGTCCTCCTAAGTTAGTCTACTAAGATAAGAGTCTTCAGCAAATCATTAACTCTTTCGTTCTGGACTTTGCAGATTTGCAATGGTCTAAAAGTAACATTTTTTGAAATAACTCTCTTAATACGCTTTAAGGATCAAAATGCTTTCGGACGATTGTCAGAAATAGATTTTTAAAATTTCGATGTTTCTTATTCTGTGTAAAAATAGCACGAGAATAGTGTTTTTTTAAAATCAGTTTTAAATGTTACAACTAAATAAACAATGTTTCAAACAAATTTTGGGGTAAATTTTTAAAAAAGTTTCAATGAAGATTTTCAGATTTATAAGAAAAGTAAGAGTGATAATATTGCTTGCAAACAACAGTGTAACCAGATAAATATTAAATTTCATTGAAAATCACCTAAAAAAATGTTACAAAAGTAAACAATTAATTTGGACTTGATAGCCATGCAGCTTAATACCCGCGCTGAAAAAATGTTTAAAAAATTTATTTTTCGCTGAGTTTTTTAATTTTCTTAAGTTTTAATCATTTTTACATACCTGAAGGTCAAAAACGTCTTTCCAATTTTTTGCGCATCTCAATGAAATATTTTCTGGTAGATAATTCTTATTTAATTCACCCCTTTTTTCGGAAAAGAAGTCTCAACGCCTTTGTGAATTCGTGAAGAATTTTTTAAATTCTGATTATGATATATAATTAAAATATCTTTGTAACTTGCGGTTGAAAATACTTCTGAGCATATACGTAGGTTTTCTTCAGCATATAAAAAAATACACACTAGAAAAAGTATCGAAAAGATCCAGGAATCGAAAGTAAAAATACAGCGAATTTTTCAAACTCATAAACATAAAAAATATTAACAATACGTTGTATATCCAATTTTTAAACCTGGGACTCTGGTCCTATTTACACAGGTGTTAAGAATTTTTTCCGACGACAGAGGTGAATTAAATAGGAATACACCAAACGCTCGGTTTCAGTCCAGTTTCGGGGGTTGTCTTCGGTCCCAAATCGGGGGGATCCAAACGTAAACAACCGTTGGCGAAAGACGTTGCAACAAAAGTCGCAACCGTTCTCTCTCCTGAGACAGCAGTTCTAGGAAGGTGGAAACCCGGGGGACTAAAGCGAGAGTTTGGTGTAAGAATAGGAATAATTAAATAGATAAATAGTTATATGTATGTATACCATTAAGCCATTTCCCATTCGGGGTAGGCGTGACACTGCCCGATTCGGGTAGTGTTTCTAGGTGGATAGTTTCTTGTAGTAAATAACTACAAGTGTGGGCTCACCATACCCAGGAGCCAACAATACGCAGTAGTATTTCCGAATGGTCACCCATCCAAGTACTAACCGCGCCCAACACTGCTTAACTTCAGTGATCTAACGAGAACTGGTTTTTTCAGCGTGGTATGGCCGTTGGCATACGAATAATGTATAAATTGATAAAATATAAAAAATATAATAAATTGAAAAATCAAATAGGAATAAAAGGAGCCCCGGTGTAAGCCGTTCCTATCAAATTTCGCTTGGCTTAGTTCGCTGATAACGGGGTCCAAGGGGTCGACAAAGAGGCCAATAATATCTATATTTTCATGAAATATATCCACGTGGACAGAGTAGAGGGAGGGGGGGGGGGGGTGTTCTTAATAATTCCACGGCTGTCCACGAGGGGGGGACGGGGGGGTCAAAAAGTGGTGAAAAATTGTCCACGTGGTATATGGATGGCCCCTAACTCGAGGCAGTTTTAATACAAGAGACAACTGAACAATAATATTTCTAAATGTTATGAACAAATTTTATAAATAAATAAGAAAAGGCCGGGAAAAATTATTTTTTCATTATCAATTGAGTAAAAAATTCCTCACTTGCCTTAATTTGCCAGGGCAACGATAATAAAAGTTAATTCAATAATGAAAATTAAACAAAAAAATTCTGAAGCTAGTTCTTCTTTCATTGTCAAAATATGACTCCAGGCTTCCATTTTACGTCTTAAGCAAGTCTTGAGCTTCAGGATCTAGGAGAATTACTTTCTTTTTCCATTTTTGCCTCTGATTTACAATTTTTGGGTCGGTTGAAATCAGCAATTTCCGTCCAAGATCTTTATTAGTAGCATCTCTGCTGCATTTTCGAGTGTGAAACTCTCGTAGATGTCTGAAAATTTTGTTGTTCGCCTCTTGAGCTTCTTCCGTCAATTGACCAATGGGGAGGAAAGCAGATTCAATAATTTTGGCTCCATGTTTGAGAATCTTGTGTGCTGTTACTGGCATGTAGTACCAATGATAAAGATTGACCTACATTTGCGCGGTTTCTTGGCAATAATTCCCGCACTTGTAAGTGTCAATTGCCTCCCCCGAAGCCATTGCTTGCAAAATTATGCCGAATCTACGGATCAACACCCTGTCGACATTTATGATTTCGGAAGTCAAATCAGGATCTCTGAAAAATCTTCTAGCAGTATTTCTTGTATTAGTAGTTCCCGAGCCATGTTTTACAACATCTATAATGAGCCCCATCTTATCATGGAATTCTTTTTGGGCTCTCTGTTTTGCAGTCTTCATTTTCGCTTTCTCTTCGGCAGTTTTTGCTTGCCACTTGCAGACTCTTAAACGATAGCTTATGTGCAGTATCAATTCCATCAAACGAATCCACGCATGCAATGTACAGAGTCCGTATCTGAAATTTTGTACCTTCTCTGTTTTATCTACACGGAAAAAAAAGTTCATTAAACTTTCTTGAAGTATTACAAGAGTCGGGGATGAGAGCAAACCTTGAACAAATTTTCTATATTCTGTATAACTTTCAGGATTTAATATAGAACTAACCTAGAATAACTCTACAAGAATTCTGTAAACTTTATATTGAACTCCGATTTGAAAAAGTTTAATAAAATATATAGAGAAATTCATCAAAGAATGCTGAAAACTTTCGTAGAAATCACAATTGAGGTATTGAAAGATTGTAATCACATAATTATAAGGTTTAAATACCTCAATTCAGTCAAATGTATAGAAAAATTCTTCAAAAAATGTTGAAAAATCTCATAGAAATTTGATTCGAAGTATTGAGTGTTTGTGAACTACTTCAATCGAAGATCAGTTCAGTTCTTTAAAATGTACGCTGCGCAGTCGCTACTGTGCGCAGGCAGCGACTTTTCCGCATGGCTCCCGCGTGAAAAAAAAGAATTCAAGTCTTAGAGAACATTAGCACGCGTTGAAAATTAAAATATTAAGTTTTCCAATAACCGACACATCTCTAAATGGTAAATCCACTACCCGGGTGCACCGGAACGTGCACCAAGTCGTTTGGCACGTATTCTACGAGAACTGCTTTAAAATTCAAATTGTGTCAACATCCAAAATAATTAAGTGTTGAGTCGACGATCCGGGTGCACCGAGTCGCGCACCAGGTAGTTTAGCACGTATTCTACGAGAACTTTTTAGAAATTTGAATTGTTTCAACCACCAAATTAACTACCGTCGACTCACCATTGGTAGTTATTTTGGTAGATAAACCTCAAGATTTCTAAAGAAATCATCAAGTCAAGCTTCCTTCGATCGTTTTTTTATATTAAGAAAATATGAGAGAAAATAAAGTTTTCATATTTTTGTTTCGGTCTTACGATCCATTTAAAAAAAATTGAAAAACTAAATCGAGTCAAAATTCCTTTTTATTGACGTTTTGGCCCCATCTGTGGGCCTTCATCGATACAAACATCTTAAAGAATAATCGGAGTCAATCATAAATATACGTCGAAGCAAATGACAACATTTTAAAATTTTGTGAAGTCAGATATCATTCTGAAGTTTTAAAAATCATTATGAAGTTTGTAAAAAAAGTATTGGGAAACTATAAAGTCCAAGGAACTTTCCCAATATGTTAACAAAGGTTCATATTTTGTAATTAAAATGCTGTGAAACAGCTAACAAACTGATATTTTTTTACAAACTTCATAGTGATTTTTAAAACTTCAGAATGATCTGACTACAAAATTTTTAAATTTTGTCATTCGCTTCGACGTATATTTATTTATGATTGAGTTCGATTATTCTCTAAGATGTTTCTTTCTGATGAAGGCCCACAGATGAGGCCGAAACGTCATTAAAAAGGAATTTTGACTCGATTTCCTTTTTAAATTTTTTCTAAATGTATCGTAAGACCGAAATAAAAATACGAAAACTTTGTTTTCTCTCATATTTTCATAATGGTAGTTAGTTTGGCTATTGACACAATTTAGATTCTAAAAAAGTTCTCGTAGATGACGTCTTGAACGACCTGGTGCACGTTCCGGTGCACCCGGGTAGTGGACTTGCCATTTAGAGATGTGTCGGTTATTGGAAAACTTAAGATTTTAATTTTCAACGTTAAAAATTGAAATAGATTCAACTTTTTCCATGTCATATCTTATTTAATCGATTCAAAAAATATAGAATTGGGAATTCAACTTTTAAAATTATTTGCAATGCAAGCCTTTAATTTCATATAACTTATATAAACTTATTCTATATAGCTATATACCATGTTATTAATCTTGAACCTACTAGAATTTATAACCAAAAAAGAATTTGCGATTAAAAATTTGTTCGAAATTTAAAGTTTCCAAAATTTAAAAAATGTTAAAGATCCCGGAATTTGTAATTACCTAAAAAAAAATAAAAAAAATTGATTAGCATTTCGAACTCGAAAGTTCATTGCCTCACTACCCGATTCGGGTAGTGTTTCTAGGTGGATAAATACTACCGTGTGGGTCCACCACACCCACGACGATCCAAGTACTAACCGCGCCCAACACTGCTTAACTTCAGTGATCTAACGGGAACTGGTGTTTTCAGCGTGGTATCGCCGTTGACGTAATTACCTAAATTTTAAACTAAATTTTCGAAATATGATATTCTTGAAATTACTGTCATTATAAATATAAAACTCCAGAAATTTCAAATTTCCGAAATCATTAACCTAGAATTTTCAAATCACAAAAATTTGTCAAACAGCCCTTCACAGCTGTAGCTTATATTTTAGATTTTTTTTTTTATACTACAAGTTATGTTAGCTGCAAGGTTTTCTCAGGAGCTCCAAATGCGTAGGTAGGGGGTTCGAGCCCACAGCGAATAATAATTTTAATAGCGTGCGATTATTTGTGTAGTGATTGTTTGTGTAATAGTAAATAATTATGTACTCAAATATGTGAACAAATATTAAAGCATAATGATAATAATAATGATAATAAAAAATATTTTTTTTTAGGCTAAAAATCGGCCATGATTTTATAGAACTGTTCTCTATAGTTTCGAGACTTCTCCGATGTAGACTGTATATTAGCTGGAATTTTAGATTTTCTAGAACTATTCTACGTTTTTCGCATTTTAGAGAACTCTGTATTAAATTTTGTAGAATAGTTCGATGCAATGTAAAACCAAGAAGATTTTAACTTTTAATAAACTACCCGTCGTATCCTCTACTACAGGACTAGTTCTATAAAATTTAATGAAATTTTTTTTTCCGTGTACAAGTTTATGTAAGTCTTTCATCTGCGATGGTGTCGCATCACAAATGTAACATGTGGCAGCAGAAGGACTTCCAGAAAGAGCCTGACACACCTTTCCCTCTACCATAGTCAAAGCGAAATCATGAAAGACAGTTATAGTATAACGAATATTCAGTACTTTTATTTTTGTAGATTTGAGTTTCCTGCTTTTGTCTTCTATCACCTCTACTTCTGTCGTTGTTTGTTCCTTAGTTTCTGGTGCATGTTCAAACATGATCAGCCTACATAATCTTGTAGATCCAGGATTCTCGTTTTTCCAAATTGTCAAGGGCTTTGCACATTCCGAACAATTCTTATCATGTTTATGGGAACAAGTTTGAATTATTCGTAATGGCACCATTGACATCATGAAGATTCCTGCATCTGATTTTTCTGCTCCACAGAACCTTTGATTATATTCGCTCTGGTCAGATGAGCCATCACAACCATATTTATATTGACACTTCATCACGACATTTTTCCCTTCAACTATATCTGGTGGCAAAATATTTGGAATTTCCAACATACGCTTCACCATATGATCGCACAAATCTTGCAATTCAATCCTCACCCCAGACTCTGTAACTGCTTTGCTTTTTTCGGGAGGAAGACACTCTCTCTTGGCTTCCTCAAGACTTTTATAAAGTGGAAAAATGTCAGCATTATGTGCTTTATCTTGTAGTCTAATAGTTTCATATTGATGTTTCGTCAATTTTGTGTCTTCAGCCAGAGAAATAGCTTCTTCTAAAGTAAATGGCTCCATATTTGTCCTTCAAATTCTTCATGTTCTCCATGTTCTTTATCTTTAACTTTTGATATCATACTTCTTATCTCCTTAGCCAAGTTCCTCTTTCCAGAAGAGCACAAATTATTCAAAAAAGCATTTTCAACTTCAATTTGAGAATGTTCTCAATTTCGATTCCCGTCTCGCACTCTGGAAGAGCCTCGGTGGCCCATGCGGCCCACGCTGTTGCTCTTGGTGGTTCGGAACCCACCTTAAACTGTAGGTCCCCCTCCCACAACCAAGAAAGTGCGTGGGGATGTGTGTAAAAGGAATAGGGAAGAGATACAAGAAAAATGTAAACCCTCAGGGGACACATTAGAAGCTTCCATTCCAAAATCTTCTGAAGATCTTCTGCCTAATTTTGTGGGATCCAATGATATGATGGAATCAGATGATAACCATGCACTGTTCAGTTTAGAAAATTTATCTGTATTATAGAACGCACTCTTCCATCTTTTTTCAAAAGACGGAATAAAGTGCCGCAACAAGATTTCTCGTGTCAAATTGACTTGCTCATTATCTATCAAGTTAGCCGTGCGAAGGTAATCTAACAGAATTCTTACGTCTTTACTAGTACTTGCGATTAACAGATCACTTATAATCTTATTCGGCACTCTAATAGAATTAATTTCTAAATGATATGTATATGTCGTAGCCCAGTAGCCGACCCAGTCGGTTAGCCGACTCGCTGGCTAGTCGGCTAATGAACGCTGAGTAGCCGACTGTATACCTGCACCTGCTCACGTTGGCCGCTCTTCGCAGACCAGCGGCCAGTCGTCTATTGGACTAGATCGTTTCAGCCCAGCAGTCGACTATGCGAACGATTCATCACATATTTTAAGAATTGAGATTTATCATTTGTTTGCCATGCAATACTTTGTGTAAAAAACTATAAAAAGAGTTCTCACTAGAAATTTTATTCCATTCATAATTTAATTTATATATTTTTGGGACATGAAGTTTGTTAGTAAGAAAATCTTAAATAAAAATTCTCCGATTCTTAAAATGGGCAAGGAAAAGTAGAAAAGAATATTGCGTCTTTTTTCAGGGCTTTTTTATTCGAGGCCTAATACAATTGTTAAATTTATACTGACAATTCTGTATAGTTCAAAGTCGAACTTTAATTCTATTTTTGAGTAGACGAAGTTTAATTTCCTACATTAAACATTAATAATAATACAATTGATTCAATAAATATTGATTTGAGTTGATGTTTAATAATATTCTAATAATACATGATATAATATTAATATAACAAATAATTGACTTATTATTTATATTATTATTGATTTTGGAAGGAGAATGAAATTGTTTGATTCACTAGTGATGAGTGTGCTATTGTATGGGGTAGAAGTGTGGGGGTGGAAGGAAAGTGAAGAGGTTAATAGAACGCAGGAGAGGTATGTAAAGTGGACCCTGGGGTTGGCAAGGAATACGCCTAATTATATTGTCAGGAGGGAGACGGGGAGAGCGAGTGTAGGAATTCTAGCAGGGAGCCGGGCGTGTAAATATGAGGAGAAATTTTTGGAAGAGGGGGGAAGTAGGCTAGTTAGGGCGTGTTGGTGGGAAAAGGAGAACAAGGGATGGGGTGGGAAGATGGAGGCTGAGAGGGAAAGGTATTTTAGAATGAATGGACTGCAGATGGATGAAGTGAGAAGGATGCACGAGGAAGGAAGGAAGGTTTATGACGTGGTTAAGCAAAACGGCATGGAGAGAGAGAAGACAGAAGGGGAAGAGAGAATAAGAGAGTCAAGATTCAACGGGAACTATGTGTGGATTATGCCAAGTGCAAGAGCGCAATATTTATGTGAGAAAGGAGAGAAAGGAAGTCAGGAGCTTATAGCGAGGATGAGGTGTGGGTGCATGGAGGGCTTCAATAGGTTCTGGCTCTCGCGAGAGAAGAGGATGTGTGAACTGTGTGGAAAGGGGGATGCAAGAGTGGAGCACTGGTTGGAGGAGTGCGTGGAGGTGGAAAGAAGTGAGATAAGCATGGAGGTATTGTTGCATGAAAAGGGGGAAAAAAGGGCAGTAGCATGGGTGAAGGGAGTGTTGGGTAAGATGGAGATGAAGAGAAGGAAGGAGGAAGAGGAGTGGAGAAGGAAAGATTGTAAATAGGAGAGAAAGTAGATATAAGTAACATGTAAATATTGTAAATAGTAGATAAGTAGTAGGTATTAGAGCGATAACAGAGGTTGGCAAGCGAGGCAATGCGAAAAAGTAGGGATATGCGGGCGAGGCGAAGCGAGGAAGGCAAGGCGATACGAGCGTGCGGCTTAGAGATAAGGAATGGAAGGATGTTAGTTTTTAAGGGTTAGTTTTAAGAAAATTCTGTAAAAAATGGATGTGTAAGCAAGTCAATTTTTTAAGGCCAGCAGGCTGAAAAATAAACGTTTATCTATCTATCTATTATAATTACATAATAATCTTATATAATCTTATAATAATGCATAATATAATAAAATACAACAATATAATACAATTATCATACAAGTTGCCCTCAAGTAGTCATAAAATTTCAGGACAATTTTGATTTAGATTTACCCTAAAGCCGACATAAAATTTGAACTTTGAAAAAAGAAAGATAAAAAAAATGATTTTCTTTAAATCTTTCGTTTTATTCATGTTCATTTGTTACAATAGACGACTGGCCGCTGGTGATGCGAAGAGCGGCCAACGTGAGCAGGTGCAGGTATACAGTCGGCTACTCAGCGTTCATTAGCCGACTAACCAGCGAGTCGGCTAACCGACTGGGATATACATACACAGAAAGAATGAAAAATACTGGAAACTAAATGGCTCAGAACATATGAGAATGAAAAATAATCAGATAAATATAAGCGTGCGTTATTTTCTTTGCCTAACTTCAGATCAATGTGACTGTCATTTGTTACGCTACAAGACTAACAAATGAAGATCAGCAACCATTAAACTTTAACGCAATTTCAATTAGTAGGACCTATGTAATAGCATAAAATGATATCAGCTCACGATTGTTACAAGATGAACAAGAATAATCATGAACATTTAGTACAGGGAGATGAAATAATGTCTGGATTAAGCCGCGTACTATAATGTATGTGATTTAGCTCATCAACTCTCGGAGAATAACTTTCATCAGACTCATGAGTGTCCCGACTTTCATTTATTGTGAGATGAATTGGTCACAAGATAAGAAAGAATAATATAAAAATGATAAAAATGTGAGAAAATCAACTTCTAACAAATAATTTGTCTATTAACAAATTTTTTTGTTTAATTTTCACTACTGAATTAACCTTTAGTATCGTTGCACTGGAAAATTGAGGCAATTGAGGAACTTTTTACTCAATTGATAATGAAAAAATACTTTTTTCCGGCCTTTTTTCATTTTTTATAAAATTTGTTTATAACAATTGTAAATATTATTTTACAGTTGTCTCTTCTATTAAAACAGCCTCGAGTACAGACCGAAAAAACGGTGTTTTTCTTCAAAACACACCCAAAGTGCACATTTTTAATAGAAATTTGTTTATATTATTGTTAATTATTATTTAAATGCGAAATTTTTCCATCATAGTGATGTTTGGCGATGAATTACTTACAAGATGAGGAAAAATGATATGAAAATAATGAAAATCGCGAAAATGAACTTTTAACAAATTATTTGTTTATTAACAAATTTTGTTGTTTATTGCTCGCTATTGGATAATCTTCTAGTAATGTTGCACTATCAAATTGAGTTGACTGCGAAACTTTTTACTCTATTTCTAAGAAGCCAGAGGACTAAACTAAAAAAATGGTCATTTTTTTACCATATATTTATTTATTTGTAACAAATGAAAAGATGACCATTTTTTATGGGCAACCTGCGAAGTATCCAACGATAAAATTTGGACAACACACTCTGAAATGGCTACAGTAAAATTTATAAATAAATAAAAAACAGGAAAGAAAAAGACGGCAACCTTCAAATCCTCGACCTTCTCCTTTTCTTTCGTCTTTTTAGTTTACTTTTTTGAAATCAAAATAAAAAAAATTACAAAAATTTACCAATATTTTTGTGTTCATTCAATACCTTTTTTAAAATAAAATTATGGTGTGATATCAATAAAAAATTAAGCGACAATATGATTCAAATAAGTTTTTTTAATTGAATGTCGAGGAATGATATTTTACATACAAAAATATTTTCTTTGGGTAACACAATTAAGGATGTTAGTTTTCATAGTTAATTTTGCAATAGACAAGTTAAACATACTTTGAATAAGTTTAAACATTCAATGCTGAATTTCTTGATCAAGGATTTTTCAAATCATGTTAATTTTTTTTTAAATGAAAATTTCCAAACTAAAAAATTATTCAAAGTACGCACCGCGCGCATCCTTCTATCATCCCCTCCCAATACTAATCCTTCCATTAATTCCCTTCCTTCCTCTAGTTCCCTATCCTACTTACCCTCCCCGTTACCAACCCCTCCCATTTTCCTCCACACGGGAGAAAGTTCGAAAGACGTACCGACACCGGACCAAAACTATAAGGGTTTCTGCCCGGGGCTATGAAACCCTAAAAATTAATTGAAGAGTACTCTACAACAGTGTATTATGTTCTACTTGTCATAAGGGTCATCTGATATGTGAATTTATGTATTAAATTATTATTAAGGCAAGTGAAGTATAATGAACTGTTGTAGATAACGCTTCAATTAGACATTTTTTTACCGCAACATAAAATTATTGATCTTCTGAAACATCAGATTTGTTTATCAAGATATTCTTAGATTAGTGAAAGGCTTTAGTAACCGCGTGATGAATGGTGAGTCAAAAAAAATGATGGAGATACTCAAGGTAGCCTGGTGATAATTATGTGATGTGATCTGCGAGCAATTTTTGTTTACGAAATGGACTGAGAATATCTTTGCGATGACTCTTTTCTATAAAACTTTACAATCAGATAAATGTTTTCTATCCCGAAGAATAACTTTTGATAATTGGTTTGTTTATAACGTAATACAAAATTATTTTCAAAATATTTTCAACTACTGAAAATTATTTCAAGATAGTTTTAGCAGGGGCATATGAACTTTTTTTCAGAAATCTAAAAATATAAAATAAAACAGTAAACATAAAAAATTAGGCAGATTTTGTATGAAAAGTCCAAAGACACAAATCTTTTCGAACTTTAAAAAGCTTTCATTTACAAAAAACCTCCCAACTCAAATGGATAGTGTAGGCAAAAAATAGATAAGTCCACAGAAACTTATTTCTTACACTAAAGCCACCTCAAACTAACAAAGCAGAATAATTTAAAAAATAAAAACATTTTTCAATAAAACTTAATTTTATGGAAAATTTCAAGCGTTCGGTGCAACGGTTAAGTATTACCGATTACCGATAGGCTTAATTAACCCCAAGTTAATCTTTTGGGAAACTTCAAGCGTTTGGTGCAAGGGTTAAGTATTACCGATTACCTATAGGCTAAATTGACAAAGAGATAGAAAGAAATAGCCGTAGATAGATAAAATACAAGGGACAACTGAGATATAGGAAGGGGGATTGAAAGGTATCTCTGAATTTAAATTAGTGGAAATTCACTCAGTATCAGTGAAAGACTTCCAGCTATTTGAATCAGTGAAACTTCCCTGATACACATAGCCAGAAGTAAGGTACTGATTTTGAGTCAAATTCCACTGAGAAGCAGTGATTTTTCACTAATTCAAATTTAGAGAAGCAGGTATGAACCTGGATTGACAGAGATAGAAAAGGATTGATGGGCATAGGCGAAGAATATGGAAATGGGGATTAAAAGGAATATTATTAGAAAAATATTGGCAAAGAGGACCAAAAAGATGGACGGGGATATAAGAGAGATATGCATGCATGGAGGAAGGGGAACTGAAATAGATAGGAGTAAATCTGGATTGAAAAGGAGATAGAAATAGATAGAGGGGGGATAGGAAAATGATAGATCGGAATAGAGAAGTGAGGATTAAACCAGAAAGAAGTAGAAGTATGCTGACAAGAAAATAGAGAAAGATAGAGATAGAAACGGATATGGCTGGATAGAAGAGTCAGAATGAAGTAAAGCTAGATAAACAAGTGACTGTAAGGAATTGACGAACAGAGAAAGACTGAACATACGGAAATGATAAGTTTCCCACGTGATAATAAGGTAAAGGAACAAATTACTGTGTGAACTATTTGCATTTGGTATGTCTTAATTAAGATTCTGAAACAAATAAAAATTGAAACTGAATGGCAAGATAGTGAACAAAGGAAGAATTTCCATAAACTACGTAGCCCGTTTTGAGTCATTTTTTGAGTCCCCCCCCCCTCGTACATTGCCGTAGATTTTTCACTACCCCCCCCCCCCCCTAGAATCTACGTAGGTTTTTCATTATATACTTCCCCCTTTAAATCGATATTTTTCTGAAGAAGGTGTTATTTTATCGTGTATATTTAATTTACGTTTAACACAAATCCATATAATTTACACTACACTAGCAACGCCGCACAGTGGACCTTGAAAATCTGTGTTAAAGATGCAATTTTTGGCAAAAAAAATCGTTTATTGAATACCAAAAACGCTTAGATTCTACACTTTATGGGCTATACATATTTTTATATAGATTTTTGCATGCTCAATCCGAATCTGACATGTAAATCGTTGTAAGACAAAATCCAAAATGACGGAACTAATATGGCAGACTAAAATTGTAAAACGAAACCGATTTGACTACAATTTGCTACAAGGTGTGTTTTCAGGTCGCTGATTACAAATCCAAGGTCAAAATTAAAAAATTAAAAATGTTGGATTTAATATGGCGGACCAAAATTGTAAGAGGAAACCGATTTGACTAACATTTGCTACAAGGGGTTTTGTCGGGTCGCTGATTTCAAAGGCAGGCTCAAAATTGAAGAATTCAAAATGGCGGATCCAATATGGCGGACTGACCTTGTAAAAGGAAACCGATTTGACTAAAGAATGCTACTCGGGGTTTTTCGGGTCGCTGATTTTAAATCCAAGGTCAAAATTTAAAAATTCAAAATGGCGGATCCAATATGGCGGACCAAAATTGTAAAAGAAACCGATTTGACATTTTTCGGGTCGCTGACTTCAAATCCGGAGTCAAAATTGGAAAATTCGCAATGGCGGATCCAATATGGTGGACCAAAATTATAGATCAAAATTTATTCGACTTAAAATTGCCTATCGGAGGTTTAATTTTTTAATTTTGACCCTGGATTTAAAATCAGCGACACGAAAAACCCCCTTGTAGCAAATTTTAGTCAAATCGGTTTCCTTTTACATTTTTGGTCCGCCATATTGGATCCTCCATTTCGAATTTTTAAAATTTTAACCTCGGATTTGAAATCAGCGACCCGAAAACCCCCTTTTAGCAAATTTTAGCCACATCGGTTTCCCTTTACAATTTTGGTCCGCCATATTGGATCCGCCATTTTGAATTTTTATATTTTGAGCCTGCATTTGAAATCAGCGACCCAAAAAAACCCCTTGTAGCAAATTTCAGTCACATCGGTTTCTTTTTACAAGTTTGGTCCACCATATTGGATCTGCCATTTTGAATTTTTAAATTTTGACCTTGGATTCGTAATCAGCGACCTGAAAACCCACCTTGTAGCAAATTTTAGTCAAATCGGTTTCGTTTTACAATTTTAGTCTGCCATATTGGATCCGCCATTTTGGATTTTGTCTTACAACGATTTACATGTCAGATTCGGATTGAGCATGCAAAAATCTGTACAAAAACATGTATAGCACATAAAATGTAGAATCTAAGCGTTTTTGGTATTCAATAAACGATTTTTTTTGCCAAAAATTCCGTCTTTTAACACAGATTTTCAAGGTCACAATTTTTTTTGTTTGACTTTATCTATAATTTTTCTATATTTGGAAAGGTTTTTTCTTTAATTTAAAAAAAAATGTATCCCTCTAGTTTATAAATGTTTAAATGAATTTACGGTATCAATAAATAAAATTACATTTTGAAAAATATGGATTATATTTTATATAAAACTACAAATTAATTGTTATTTCTAATGTTTATTGCTATTTATGTTTAAGTATTTTGAATATAAACGTTATTTAAATTAAAACACGAAAAATAAAAGTAAAAAATTAACGTCATAGTAAATTCTCGATTAATTCTCCTATTCTCGGTAATATACGGTAACGTTCTACGTTACCTTCTCCAAATTTAAATTACCGAGAATTTTCGAAGTCTAAGTATTTTCCACTACTCCCCCCACCCTTCTAGTGGCTACGTAGTTTATGGACGAGCCCTTAGAAGATCTATTGTTCTCATAAAAAAAAGTCTAAAATGTTTAAATAATCATGGTTATATATTAAAACACAGTTGGGAAAATCTAGACATAAAAGACGCAATAATCTTTTTAATAAAAAGTACAACTTTTCTATCTGAACTATAATATAAAATCAAAATTATTTGAACATTTCAAACAATTCCATTTTCATACGAACATATATGCACTGCATATGTAATAAGCAATAAGTAATTAAATTCAGTATTTTATTTTTTTCTTAATTGCTTCCAGTATGTACTGCCCCTGCAATACATTTTTCTGTAGTGTTTACTGTAATCGAATACTCGATCAAACCTATAACCGGTAATATGTCAGCACCATAATTTCTTTGATCTCTCCCTTTCAATATTTAATTTCAGCTTTTGATGTGTAAGCATCGCAGACAGCGACATGGATCATTATGAAATCTTTGAAAACTTTGTGAAATAATTTTAGTTAAGTTAAGAAAAGCTTTGAAATCTTTGTGAAATCTTGTGACACCTTTTCAGCATTAGTTCACGTTTATCGAAGATGTTTATAGATAATTCTGTCTTGGATTGTAGTTTACGATGCATCCACGCGCATTTTTTTCAGAAGCAAAAAATCTTACACCAGCAGCAGGTGGGAAAATACGTAGGTCTTAATACGCGCCGTAATTTTAGATTGTTTTTCGAAAGTTTCATGCAAATGTTTATAGTTCCACAATTATTTAATCTGTGTGGTAAGAGGGCACCCATGGGACGCCGTGTACAGATAAAAGTTATGAAAGTAAAAATCAATTTCATGGCATTTTATTGAACTTTATTTCCAAATGAAATAATTGCGTGTAAAATAATTATGGACATATGAGCACTTACACGAAAAGTGTAATTTTTTTGCAACTCTGCGTTTTTCTTTATTCCTATCCACAAAATACAGTTTATACGACATGAAAATGTATAGTCAGACTCCCTGAAAAACGAATAATAGCTTACCGGTATCGCAAACGCCAGCAACAGGATTTGCTTTTTCATACCATTTCAAGGAAGCACTTAAAACTTCTGCACTTGTGTAACAATTATAAGGTTTCAAATATCCGGACCGACGCCGACCGACGAAATACTGAGTTTCAAATTCGAAAAAGGCTACTTCGAAAAATAAAAAATTGTGATTTTACAAAAAAAAAAAATGTCCGGACCAATACCCTACTTTACTACTCACTTATTTGAAGCACACTTATCTAAGCTTACATCAATCAAAAGATATGTTGGACTAAGTGAGCATACCAAAAATTAGGACAATATTGCATTGCGCGCAAAAGTTACGTGAGATTAGGTACAAAATATCTCGACCAACACCTTAGAAAAAATGTCTTGACTGATAGAAGATTTATTGTAATGTCTACTTGAATTGACGTGTCTTCTAGTGACCGAAGAGGATAACTTGATTGAGAAAGGTGAGGAGGATGGGTGTATGGATCAGTGGAGCGATTGTACAGCGGGCACGCGTGAGATGGCAATCATTATTTTGGACTTCTTCCAATATATCTATCTTTTTAACCATTGAAAGTGTGTTAATCCATTTATTTTCGAGCCCAGGTTGAGTTTAAACTATAGTTTTTAGCAACTCAAAAGTGGGATGTGAGTCCTGTCCTCGAAAAGTTCTACCGCACAGCGTGTATGAGTGTACTTGCGCAGCCATTTATGAAATTACGTTTTCTGAAAAGTTAATAAGATATTTTAATTCTATCGAAACTGTGAACTTCAAAAAGCTAGTGTTAAGACTTGATCTACGTGACCGGCTAAGGCTCGACTTGGATGTGTAATCCAACAAATTCCTCAAAAAAGTAGTTCAATCTCGGTTGAGGTGTGCGATAGAGTAGTGCTGCATCGAGCGAATTCTATTGTGTGAGCGGTGAGCACCCTGCTAAACTATAGCATTAATTTTTATAATAGTATATATTTGTGCGAAATTATTAAATGCGACTTGAGATTAATTGAAGAGGATTTTTTCATTGGAGTGACAAGAGCGAGTCGGATTTAATCTCGAGGATGCATAAGGGATACCTACAGAAAAATGAACAGGTCCAATTACCTTCGCAATACCTAAGTAAAACTTTACCTCAAGTATACATGAGTGAACTACCTCGAAATATATGAGTAACACTTCGAAAATATACGCGAGTTATTTTAACCAAGATATTCGTGAGAGTTAATTATGAAAAAAGACTCAATAACGACAACAACTAAGATTTTATACGAATATGGCAAATCAACAAAATCAGTTTTCTTGCGAAATGTAACCCTACGTAAATATTACGCAAATGCAACATATCTCACATCAAGATTCGATAAGATCGAATCATTCTGCGGTTTCGAATTCGTCCAGATTTTCAAACGCGTTAAGTGCTTTCGTTTATTGGGCATTATTTCTCAAGTGTACCCACTCAAAAAGTCAAGAAAAATTTTTGTCATTCGGATAAGTATTGACCGAGGGGGAGGGGGTGAAAGTTTTGGGATTTTCGTGGATATCGTCTATTTCGGCGATTTTTAACTCTTCTAATAGCGATGGAAAAAATTTTTGTCTAGAACAGTTTCGATAGGATTTTTTACGCCCTTTCCATTAGTGCTACGCATTTTCTCAAAAAATAAATATTTGACCTTTAAAAATGAAGGTCCAAAATAAATTTCACTTTTTTTGGAAATAAGACAGGTTTTTTTGTCTTAAAAGAAAGCTTACGTTTTTTCCTATAAGACTATGTACATTAAAAAGTGTGATTGACATTTTTAATTGATGGAAATAAGCGTTGAGTACTCCGGTACGCTCTTGACTCTGGCTCTTGAGCCCCGCCCGTAGCACAACGTGGCACATCCTCATTGTATTGCTTTTACGAGAAGTAATAATACTATATGCTCGTGTAAATGAGCTTTCGTCATCGTCACATAAAATTTGTTGATAAATAAAAAATATGTCAATAAGATGCCTGCTGAAAAAATCAACGGATATGTATTTTCGGAAGTCACTTGTTCTTCATTTGTTTCTCGTCAGGTTATTATAGCAAAGATATTAGTACCTAGATGCGGCAAGGGTCAGGAGTGGGGACGCCGAATATATATATGTCACTACTTTCTAGCCTACGTTGAGGTGCTGCCCTCTTCAACTTTTCATTGTTTCCATGGTAACCGCGTCAAATCGTGTGAAATGTGAATGAGTCACCGTCGGTGGTGAGACTGTGAGAGCCTAGCGAGCAAAAAGACTCGCCAGGCTTGCTATGAACATTGGGTTGAAGTTTCAGACGTCTAACCTGATGATTTTTTTTTAACTTATTGAAATAAAAGAAAAAACAAAAATAAGGTTCTAAAGTTTCTAAAATCAACATTTTTTATTTATTCACTAGCTGAAATGTACCCAGTGCCACCTGGAATTTTAAGAGATTTCATAGAATTTAAAGGAATTTAAAGACACTTTAAAGGATTGCAAATGATCTTGAAGTAATTTTAAGGAATTTCAAGAGATTTAATGAGATTTCAAAAATTATTAAAGGATTTCAAGAGATTTATAGTATTTTTAAGAAATTTCAAGGGATAAAAAGACTTTAAAGGATTTAAAAGAATTTGCAAGGGATGCTAATTGATTTTAGGGATTTAAAAAGAATTTTAAAAGAGTTGAAAAAGAGGTTTTTTCAGAAATTTCACAAGATTTAAGATATTTTAAGTGATTTTAACAAATTTGCAGGAATTGGGAGAAATTTAAAGATATTTCAAAAGATTTTAATAAACTCCAAGGGATTTTGATATATTTTAAACAATTTTAAGAAATTTACAAAGGAATATTAAAATTTTTAAAAATCTGTTGAACATATTTTGCAATCTCTTAAAACCCCTTAGAATGTTTTCAAATCTCTCGAAATATAATGAAATCTCTTGAAAATCTTGAAACTCTTTTGCAATCCCTTTAAAATCTTTAAAATCAAGTAAAATCCCATAAAATGGTCCAAATCCTTTTAATTTTCTGTAAATCTCTTAAAATGACTTGAAATATAATTCCATCAAGTCACTTAAAATCTGGTGAAATCCTTTAAAATCTCTTAAAATACCTAAAAATCCTGAAAGTGACTAGAAATCTTTTAAAATCCCGGGCAACGCTAGGTAAATTTCTGCTAGTAAATAAATAAAAAAAAATGGTTTTGGGAACTTTTTCCATATTCTTAATACAATAAATGTAAAAAAAAGTTCGTCAGACTAAACTCACTAAACGTCTGAAACTTCAACCCAATGCTATGAACTATTCCCAAGGCGGCAGAGCTGAAAAAGAAATGGGACTAACGAAAGAGATAAAAAATAATGAGTGAGAAGTGAAAAAATGTGGAAAATTAAAATTCACGAATTATTTAATTTTCCATAACTCTTAAATTCTCAACATTTATATTTATTTGATTTCAAATTATCGAATATAAATATTTTAATTATAATTATTTTTACTAACATAATTAATTAATCGATTAATAAATTATTGCGGCTAACCAAAAATACCCAAAAAATAAATACCATATACACAAATAGATGAAAAATAAAAATACCGAATTATAAAATTGAATAAAATTATTTTTATATAAATAATTAGGTAAATTAATTATTTAATATATATATATATATATATGTATATAAATATTAAATAATTAATTCATCTAATTATTGAAACGAAATTAATTTTAGGAAATTTTATAATTCGATAAATTTGGATATTGGAAATTTAAACATTTGTGGTGGTGTCAAAATCCAGTTTCCAAAAAACGGTTTTTCGGAATAAATTGCAAGGGGAATATATATAATTTGACGTCCTGAAAAATTGTTCGGTAGTGTGCATGTGTGAGTGTATGTATGTCAAGCTTTTTACGATCCTGCAATATGTGGTGAACGTGTACAGATAAATTGATAAAATTTGGCATACTTATTCCACTATATATATATACCAAGTTGAATTTCTTACAAGGGTTTTACCAAATATCTTTAAACTAATTGAAAAATGTTAATTAATAGATTAAATCTTTCAAATCATCTTCTTTGGGACTGATAAAAAATACCGAAATAATAATTATATATACTGAATCTTAACAATTCAAAAAAATAGTTCCAAATAAATATTGATCTATTTTAATGAAAACAATTTTGGTCAAACGAAATATTTTATTTATTTGCCAAATTAAATCTCTACCCATAATTTGAGTAAATGAAGCATTATTTGAATCAGTGAAATAAATGACAAGTTGACGGTAGAAAAATAAGCAAAAATAAACACGAACAGAAGAATTATATATATAAAGATTCTTCTGTTCGTGTGTATGTGACTGAACTCCTCCTAAACGGCTGGACCGATTTTGATGAAATTTGGTGTGTGTTCCAGTGGATTCGAGAATGGTTTAGATTCACAATTCAGTCCACTGGAAAATGTAAAAAGTTTAAAATTGTCAAATTTAAGACGTGTGTACAGGACAAAGTCTGTCGGCTCCGCTAGTCATATATATAAAGAATATGTCCAGTGGACTGAATTGGGAATCTAAACCATTCTCGAATCCACTGGAACACACACACCAAATTTCATCAAAATCGGTCAGGCCGTTTAGGAGGAATTGAGTCACATACACATGAAGAATTATATATATAAAAGATATTTTAAATATGAAACTAAAAAATTTTCAAATTGATTTGATGCATTTTTTATTTTTTAATCTCAGAGCTGTCACAGACTGATTTACTTGAAAAAGTGATCTGTATATATACACAAAAAGTCGCTAAGGTACATAATTGATGTGACTAATGTTCTTTTGAATTTAAAAGAATTCGATTCTTAAGCATTCAAAACAATTCAAGTTAAATTCCAAAGAATGGAAATGAATTGTGAAGAATTGAGAAATTCTTTTTAAATACCTTAAAATATTTGGATTCTTTTGAAATCCCTTCAAATTATTAAAGTAAATTAAAAATTCCTTGGAATCTTTGATGATACCCCTAAATATATCAAATCCTTCCAAATCCTGTTAAATTATTGAAATCAATTGAAAATTCATTTGAATTTTCTAAAATACCCTAAAATACTTCAAATCCTTTATAATGTTTAAAAACCCCTTAACATTTTTTCAATCTCTTGAATTTTTTTTGAATTAAAAAAAACTTAAAATATTTGAAATCCTTTGAAATCTCTTGAAACTTTTTAAAGCTCTTGATAATACCTTGAAATTTTCCAAAATACCCTAAAATCTTCAAAATCCTTTAACATTACTTCGAATTGAAATATTCATTTTAAAAGTGTCTATAGAGAATTGATCTTAAACAAGTCAATATTTAGCAGTATTGATTATTCTGGACAGTTACGTAAAGTGTTTCTTAGGACTTTTGCCATTTTTTTTATATCCATGACTTTCTCTGGCCAACAAAATTCTATGACATGTCCTTGATTTCCAGGTTTCCCTGAACTGCGGGCATGCTGCTGATAATTCGAACATTATACCTATCTTCTTCTTCACAAACTATTCAAAATATTAAAGTGGTTCATTTTTCTTAGAAAAATTCTTGTATCTGACAAATTCCCAACTTTTTCATGGTCCGAATGACGCGTGATAATAAGTGAATAATAAATAATAAATACAGTCTTGTAAATTTAACTACATTTTCATTTTTATTATAGAGCCATAAGTTTTACCAATTTCTTATAAAATTAAGACTGATGTCATTTTTTTCATGATTCACATTTCCGTATTAAGTATTAAATATTTAATAGAAGCGGTAAGATCATTGACGAAAATCGCAGACTATTCCAAATCTTTCGTACACTTATTTCATAAAATGGAATTTCAGAATTAACCAAGTTAATTCTGAGCAATTATAACTCCTATGGAAAGATGATTTTTTTCAAATTTATTGAACTTTTTTTGTTTTAAAAATTTATTTTTCAAATAAAAAAAATGTATCCTGAAAGAAATGCGGTAGCCGATAGAAAATTTAATGGTTTAGAAATAATCTTGTAATTAATTCTGAAATTTTACTCAGTGAAAATTCAATTTCAATATTGAGTTATTTTTAGTTTAAATAATGACCTGTTATATTTTTTTTACTTTCTTGAATCCTGTGCAAAGATTTCTTTTGTTGGATCCAGAGACTAACCGAAAATACCGAAAAGAAATGGATCCCTATTACACGAATTGACAACTTTATTGACGAATAAATTTAAAATAACGAATTTTATGTGCCCTAACTTTCAAGTTTCCGAAATCAAAATTTAAAGATTTACAAAATTTCAGAATTGTACAAATAAGAAATTATTAAATACCCTAAAAATTCTTCAATTCACAAAATAAAAATTTGGTGAATTAAAAAATTTTCCGATAACATTTATAATTCGGTATTTTTACTTCTCATCAATTTATGTATTGGGTATTCATTTTTTCGGTATTTTTTGGTTGGTCCCTGGATCCATTTTGTTACAAAAGTCCAAATTTCAACAGAAGTTCGTAATATATCTAAATTATTGTTTAAAACTTTTTAAGAAGGAAGAATAATATCGGGATTTTGAACAATTTGGACTTTTATAGAACAATAGGAATAATTTTGGATAAGATATGAAGTCACAGTTACTAAATATGTACATTTCGAGGGCTTGTACAACAACGAATCAGTTTTCAGTAATTTAAATAAACTCTTTGATTATTCTCCTAATTATATTTGTCCTAATTTTTGGAAGAAAAGTAGATTATTAAAAATATGGATTTAAAAATCTACGACTTGGCGCCACGAGAATAAGCGGCTTTCACATCGCCTCTACAGCTATGTGCCCGTAACACTGGAATGATAGCTATATATATTATATATATTTTATTCCAGTCAGCTATATATATTATATATATATATATATATGCAACGCCCACAAACTTGCCTGGAGCGCCAACTACCGGTATGTGGCCCTACTAATCCCTTGCCGCATCTAG
>CAKNXH010056696.1:35183-47478 GCA_932178445.1 Andricus quercusramuli
TAATTCAAAAGAATTTCTCATTGAAAATTCAATTTTGACGATTTTCAGTTAAATAATTCTCTATTTTTAAATATTTATAAGTGAAAATTTGTGAATTTTTATGATTTTGAAGATCAAAAATCAAGAGTTTGCAATTCTCAATCGCCCAAATTAATGAGAATTTCAAAGTTAAATGATCAGAATTACAAAATTTTTAATTGTAAAACTTTCATATTTTTTTATTGTTAATTATAAAAATTAAATACTTCTCAATTTTAAACATTTACAATTCAAAGTTCTATCATCTTGAAGGTTTACAATTTAAAATTCTCCCAAATTGAAGAAATTTTTATTGTCAATCATCAGAATTACATTTTTGTGACGGTAAAACTTACAACTTGTATAATTTTTAATTTTTAAACGTCAGAAAAATATTATCTTAGTACACACTTCATTTACGAATTTTGTTGTGCAGAGTATCAAGATGCAGTGGTATTATTTTTATTGCCAGAACTCCCGCACAGATGCAGTATGGCAAGAAGCGAAAAAGACGAAAAACGAATCAGGGTGAATCTGTTCCAGTGAACCAGATGAATAAACAATTTTCTTCTCAAGAAATACAAGAAGGTTTCATCCTGCATGTTCAGGTATTAATATTACTTACATATATATTAATTTTCGACTTCGTCATCAGAGCGAATTTGTAAATTACTGTTTTGAAAATATTGCACCTAATACATTATATTAACTGTTTTCCAGAATGCTTCAGATATTGATAAAGTTTTAAAGGATCCGATGATATGCTACCATGTAATGTTAAGGAATCATGTTCTGCTTTGAATTGTGTTACTTCATCTGCAAACGTTGCTGTAGATGATTGGTTTGAAGATGAGGATGTGGATTCTGCTCGCATCAATGATGATGATGATGTCTGCGATGATGTAGATGAATTTGCAAAAAGTCTTTCAGCCAATGCAACAGACTTATGTAGTGAAGATTTAAGTGAAAAATGAATATATAATAACAATAACGAATCAGCATTTTTTATTTTACTTTTCATATAAAATAAGATAAAATAATATAATAAGCTATTCTACCTACCGTTAAGAGCTATAAGAAAATGCCACACTTCATATTTAAAGCAGTTAGAATCACTATGTGGTGTATTTCTAGAAACTATTCAATACAGTACTTGTGATTATGTGGGAAGATCATATCTATTACTTGGATCTAGTTGAGTTTACCATGTAGCATAGTATAAAATCTATTTTTACTATGGTTTTCGCAAGTGTTTGGCAAAAGCACACTAAACGGTTTGAAGTAGCATAATTTACCATGTGGCATAGCGCATCAGGCTACTCTGCACGGGATACGCAGGTACCTACAGTAGTTATACCTGCTACTTCAGAAGGGTCAAGTTTACTATGTGACAAAGTATAATTTGCTTTTAACTCAGTTAGCGTAGCTATGTTAATGTGCACCGTGTAATATTAATAATGACTGAAACTACTATGTAGCATAGCATATGATGCTGTTTTTGACGATATAAAATCCCTTTACGTCATATTATAAATTACTTCAGTGAAACATTACAAACTACTATTAAGCTCCATATGTCACCAGTTCACTATGTGAAAAAGTGAAAACTTCTAACATTCTTAGCACAATTAACCAACCATTTTTCTCCGTGCAGGTTGTGCGAATTGATAAATTTATGTTTCGAGACAGGAGAAGTCCCAGACGATTGGAGAAAGGCGATTATTGTACCAATATATAAAAAGGGAGATAAAAGCAACTGCAGTAATTACAGAGGTATCAGCCTACTAAGTACCGTAAGTAAAATATACTCAAAAATACTTATTCGTAGGGTAATGGCAATTACAGAAGAGAAGATATGGGAAGTCCAAAGTGGATTTATGCCAGGAAGATCATGTACAGATCAGATATTTAGCCTAAGACAGATCACAGAAAAAAGCTTGAGAGTAGGAAAGAAAGTTTTCTGTGCATTTATTGACCTAGAAAAAGCATTCGACACGGTAAATAGAAGTAAACTTTGGGAAGTCCTTAAAGAGTATGGAGTGAATGGAGGGCTCCTACAAGCAATAAAAACAATATACACGGGTAGTAAAGCAAGTGTAAGGGTAAATGGGAAACTGAGTGACTGGTTCGATATTATGCAAGGCGTGAAACAAGGATGCGTTATGTCCTCGTGGCTATTTATCATATTCATGGATAAGTGTCTAAGAACTGCCCTCTTCGACGAAAAAGGTATAGATCTCGAAACCGTCAAAGTACGTGGGTTGGCTTTCGCAGATGACAAGATTGTTATGGCAGAATCAGTCGAAGACTTGCAAAGAATGTTGAATAAACTTAGCGCAAGCATGAAGAACATGGACCTCAAAATTAACGTGAATAAAACGAAAGTAATGGTTTTTGAGGGAAAAAGTGAGAAAACAATATGCAACATTGTCCTAAATGATGGGAGATTAGAACAAGTTGACAAGTACGTATATCTAGGTAGTCTATTCACTAGCGACGGAAAAATAGATGGGGAATTAGATAGGCGCATAAATAAGGGTAAGCAGGTTATCGGTAGAGCAGGGTCCATCCTCACAAATAAAAACATATCAAAAAAAGCTAAAATGGCCATACATAATTCCATATTCGTACCAACTGTACTATACGGTAGCGAGGCATGGACCTGTCAAGAAAAGGACAGGAGTAAAATCAACGCGATCGGCATGAAACCTCTGCGCATAATATGCGGAAAAACACTGATGGACAAAGTCCGAAACGAGATAATCCTCAAAGAATGTGGTACAGGAGAGACGCTAGTTGACATATGGGAAAGAAATCAGTTAAGATGGTTCGGACATCTTGAAAGAATGAAAGATGAACGACTGACGAAGCAAGTATATAAAGGTAAAGTAAATGGTAGAATGCCCAGAGGTAGACCGCCGAAAGAATGGTTAGAATCTGTAAATGAGACATTAATCCGAAGAGACATAAGAAGTCATAGGAACAGAAGAGCTTGCATGAAGAAATGCATGGACGTAAAGGAAGCTAGAGTAGTATGCCAGGACAGAAAAGTGTGGCGACAAATAGTTTATAAACAGAGTGACAATAGAGTGAATGATGCCTGAAACAAAGACCTTGGATACTAATGGGCCCAAGTGGGGAACCATACATAACAATTTTGTGAGGCTCCTCACTTGGGGTGATCGCTAGAGAGATTGATCAGCAACCTGGGTCGGAGCAGTGTTGCGGAGTGAACGTGTCATTTGAATAAATAACACGAAAACTCCAGATCAATCTAAAATATCTATACCTAACACATATACCTATATACCTATCTACCTTGTACCATATAACGACCAACTTTACACCTATATACCTATCCCACTACTTTCCAACCGAGCAAGTCACGCCTACCCCGAAAGGGAAATGGCTTAATGGTATAATGGTAATGGTATAAAATAATTCACATAGAAAAGGTTCCAGAAAATACCGTTCCTAGCATGAATTTTGCATAAATTTGATATTTTGTATTGTTTGGGGCATTTTCCGGACACAACGCAAGGGGTTAGAGGAGGAGGGGGGGGGGTCGAAATGAAAATTTCTTGGGTGAAAATTATTTCTTGAAGCCTCCTTCAGAGGTGATCAAACTTTAATCTATACTTTTTTTAAACAGATAGTATATGTAGAAGTACAGAAACAGGAAGGTAAAAATTGTAAAAACTCCGAAGATTATCAATTACATTTACATCAAACTTTTCAGTATTTTGTGTAAAAGATATTCGAAAATTATCCTTGTTTTGCAGTTACTTCTAACTTCATATATAAACCAATGTCATTTTTGTAATTAGAAAAAACAAGAACACGTTTATTATTGATGTTTAAGTACAATTATTGTTGAACAAATTCTACATATTGTTATTAGTGTTATTTTTTTATAATTTCTTTTGGAACAGTTATTTCTTATTGCATTTATACGAGTTGAGAAGAATCAGGGAAATAATCTTTACAGATTCTCGATAATATAGAATAATAGTACTTTCAAGATCACAAATGTGTTATAATTTATTTTTAAGGTTTAAAATTGCATGCACATATCAAGAACAAGGAATGTTTAAATTGTAGAAACTTAGTAAGGAATAAATCAATTCTATTCTACTGTAATACTCTTTTCCGTTATTACAAAAAGATGACACCTTATTTAATACCATTTACAAAAATGTAATTCTAAGTTAATCATTACTGTAGAAGTAGAATACAATCGTATTGTGGATAATTGTGTAATATCTAATACTCACATCTGAAAAGTTGCTGACGAAAGGGAAATTACAACCACATGGCCAGGTCTGGTCATGGACCAAGTCAAAACTCTGACCTATTCCCTGCAGGGAACCGCACAGAAGCAGACCCCTTTTTTCTTCAATTCTTCGCTGTTGGGAGCGGCTTAGCAGTGGACACCCGTTACCCTTTTTCTTGTACTACTATTCCCTCACGAGACTTTAGCATAGCTCATTAAGGTCCAAATTATGCGAACTCAATTTACAGGAAAATATACAATTTTATCGATGTTTTATTTGTCCGAGGTTTATCAGTTTCTGAGCTTTTTCTTTTAAATCTTGATTCGTGTCGATATCTCCATTCAATCCGGCGATAATTTTTTCTTGCATCAATAATCCTGGTGACAACAATTTTTAATATTTTTTAATTTTCAAAACTGGGCTCCATTCACAAATAGATAAGTTATCCACGTGAATTTTTTTACATTTTTTCGGACATTTTGGCGACTTAAGGAGCAGCTGAAAGTTGATCATCAAAATTTAGGCATTTTCAACAGTGTTTTTCTCCGGTTTTGTTGTTCTTACAACAAAAAATTTTTCACCAAGATACGAGAAACGTCGCTGAACAGAAAGATTTCGAATTAGCTTTGCTGAATGCGAACGCTGTGCGATTTTTCTTCACTGAGATAGAGCTACTTTTTTCCAAGTGTCAAGACTTTCTGTCATGCGCGTACCGGAGTACTCAACGCTTATTTTCATCAATTAAAAATTTAAATCCGACTTTCTAATCTATATAGTCTTATAGGAAAAAACCTAAACTTTCTTTTAAGACAACAAAAAAAAAATTGATTAGCATTTCGAACTCGAAAGTTCATTGCCTCACTACCCGATTCGGGTAGTGTTTCTAGGTGGATAAATACTACCAGTGTGGGTCCACCACACCCACGACAGGCCAATACCACGCAGTATTCCCCGAACGGTCACCCATCCAAGTACTAACCGCGCCCAACGCTGCTTAACTTCAGTGATCTTACGGGAACTGGTGTTTCCAAAAAAATTGAAGTTTATTTTTGACCTTCATTTTTGAAGGTCAAATATTTATTTTTTGAGAAAATGCGTAGCACCAATCGAAAGGGCGTGAAAACCCTTATCGAACTATACTAGAAAAAAAATTTCAAGAGTTAAAAATCGCCGAAATAGACGATATCCACGAAAATCCCAAAACTTGCCCCCCCCCCCTCCCCCTCGGTCAATACTTATCCGAATGACAACATTTTCCCCCCATAAACTACTATCCAATAGCATACCACTTTGCCTAAGTTTAACTTAGATCGGACAACTTTGACTTTTTGAGTGGTTACACTTGAGAAATAACGCCCCTTATTCGAATTTGACGTAAACGAAAAGTTTGGCAGAAACATCGGATGATCGGACTCAAATAAATGTAACAAAGGCGAATAATAGTACAGTGCAGGACCACATCGTGATTGATTTCCTTCAATCGCAATTCGCAAATATTCACAGAACTTGAATCGAGGATGAGGAAGCCGACATCCTCGAATCGAACGTTAATCATTTACAATATTTGAGCGTCGACGTTCATCGATCTGCTCCAAGACCGCGTCTAATGCAACTTCTTATTGAAGACGGTCATCGTAAGGACACAATGATGATGAGGATGCTCGATCTTTTACCTGTGGAAAGTACCACACCACCCGCGAGCTCGGTTTACATTATGGATTCGTTCTACATAATGCCGGACCTGAGAAAAAGTATTCAAGAATTTGATGGTGAAAAAAGGAGCGTTGTAGCAAAAAAATGGCTAGAGAATATAAGTCGAGTAAGCTGTCTGCATCGATGGCCCGTAAGCTGCGTTCTAGAATTGCTTTCGGTTGAGGGCTCCAAACTACTGGGTCTAACTTAATCGGAAGCAAAGAAAAAATCCTTATTGGTCTATGGTCACGATCTCATTATTCAGCGATTCCAGCCAAGGCTCATGTAGATCTGGACGAACTTCTACATGGCCTCCAACAATAAGAAAGGATTATTCATCAACTTAGCGACAGAATTCCAGGCGCGACGGAAACGACAAAAAAACCGACGATGAAGTGAAAAATCGCCAAGAGAATTCGCGACCTAAGGCGGATAAAGGTGTGGACAAACCAGCAAAACCTGAAAACTGTCTTAATCTAGATCGCCGAACAACGATTCGAAACGAAAATGGAGACCAAAAATGCTATAACTGCAAAGAATGTGGTCACATATTCATAAACAGCCGGGATCCATGGAGTAACTAACTTTCCGTAGGGTGAAATTAAATCAGTCAAGGGAAATCAGAACGGTTCAGGTTCCAAATATATAAAACAACTGCAGTTGAATAATCATTACTGGACTGAAGTGATTGACACGGGCAGCTCCGATTGCACGATTATATCCTCCAACGCCAACGTCGGGAGATACAAGTCGAGCCTAGGAAGATTGCCTTAAAGAGTTTTGGCCCTGAGCATTTTAAGGTTTTCTCCACCAGATTAATTCGAGCTAATGTGAATGTGGATGACGGTTCATCAGACGACAAGCCTTTGCACGTGGTCCCAGAGGACAACAAAAAATTGGACTTGATCGTCGGGAAGACCTTCAAAGAACTTCTCACATAGCCTACGCTATATTACAAAACGAACTTCACTTTATGGAATCCGAGAACAATTTTGGAATTTTTCCAAGCGAAAGTAAGGAACAAAAAGCGAATTTTGCGGCCTGGTAACGACCTGGTAACCATGAAGATTCCTGAGAAACCAGGAAGTACACCTTTCCAGTCAAACCCCTACAACGCCAGATCAAACCACTGAGACGCAGGAATTGTAGTGGATACCAATTCGTCTTATGCTAGTCCGGTTCTTTTGGCAAAAAGAAAGAACGGAAGGGATCGTATGGTTGTAGATTTTCAATGTTTGAACGCACCAACCGAATGATCAAAGAGTGATACCTATAAGGCTCTACGACAGAGCTTAGCAATATACTACGATTATAAAACCCTAACAGTGGAAGCCGATTTACAACGAGACGACAACACGAAATGAGAGCAGCACCGGAAACAGCTGATCATGAAAAACTCTATTTAAAGTAAAAAAAAAACGTGACAGACCAAAAAGACAAACCCGATTTTCTTTACGTTTTGGTGATGACGAAATGTTTAATATTCTCGAGGCCAAAATAACTAGGATGGCCGAATGATAGAAGATTTATTTTAATTTCAAAATTCAAGAATTTTAGATTAGATTAAAATCAAATTCAAAATCCTATTTAACGTCTATCTGATTAGTTAACTTTCATGAGTTTTTATATTTAAATTACGGTTGATGCTCCCTCTGGTGACCGAGGATGATATCTCGATGGTAAGTGGAGAGCAGGAGGGTGTGATCAGCGGTGGAGCGATTCTCGAGCCGGTACGCGTGACACTGTAATCATTCTTATGGAATTTGTATCATCATTTCTTACTTCTTAGAGATTAAAATTGTGTTAAACAACTTATTTTTTAACCCTGATTAAGTTTTAACTATTGCTTCTATCAGGCCCGACACCTGTAGCTGACAAAATCGCGCGTAACAAAGTCGAAACACATCTTTTACGAAGCCGGATGTGTTTTGGCATCGGACAAACGTATTTGCAAGAAAAATAAAATTTCATGCATGCATAATGTGTGAAAAAGTTTGAAATATGTGCTCCAAACTTCAATTTCAACTTTATTTTTGCCGAAAATGACACTTTTCGTGGAAAAGCCCATATAAGTAGTATTTATCGTAAAATTGCTAGAAAATTCATGATAACTAGGTAGCTTTTTGATAACAATCCGGATACAATTTGCATCAATACTGATAAGAGTAATATTACTGCTTGCATGAAAAAGTCTGAATATATTAGAGATATGGAAGGATTACTTTCTAATACAGAAAGTTTTGATACAGTACCACTCACGAGTATGAGGGCATTCGATTCTCGCAGATTATCTCCGGACTAAATCAAGACAGAATTATTTCTAAAGAAGCGCTCAAAATTTGATTAAATTCCACGGAAAATAAACCATATTTAAAGCATTTCTGATTAACAGAGACTGAGTAAGTGTGTGAGAAAGACCGGGCTAATTTCTGATTGTTACCAATTTTCATGATTCAACTTCAACTCCTGGCAAAGTGAAAAAGAATAATCGTCAAAATATGGAATTCAAGCAAGAGGAAATCTTAAACCTCCTTTTTAAAATGAGCTCAAGAAAATGCAAAAATGTTCACTAGTGATCGAATTTAACTGTTCTACATTTTTATACTTTTTTCTGTCCTCTAAACAATTCCAGGTGATTCTTATATAATTTTTTGCGTATCTAGGAATTTCAGTTTTTGAGTAAATCGGGATTGAGAGGTAAAAAGAATTCATTTTTCTACCCCTTTTTCGAGTTCTTAAAAAAAAATGAGACGTGCTAGAATTTTCGACCGGAGCTTGAATGAAAGCTTGAACAAATTCCTTTGAAGATATTATACTGAAAACTAAATAACATTACCACGAAGCCGACAGAGTTATCATAAAAAATGTGGATTCGTCCGCCAGACAAAAATCGCTCGGTCCAACTGTGATTGATCTTCTGTCCCTTGGGCTTCTGGGAAAGGATATAAGAGCGAAATCGGTTAACATTAAAGGTCGCGCAAAGACCATGAAGTTTCCCATTTATTTAACATGGGGACAAGTGAGCTTTTTGTAAATCTAATATTTAAAAGAGATTATATGATACAAATAATTCCGTATTTCAGTATATTGTTCAGAATTCGTCAGAGAATAAGAATCAGTCATAAATTTTGAGGGTGAATGACTTTAAGCCACTCATATGGGTCCCCAAAGAAAACGCCATAAGTGACAAATTTGAAATTTGCTTAATATTGCAGTTTATTATGACTTTTTGAAAGTTTTTTTTATAAATAGTAATTAATCGGTAATTTGAGAATACCCAGTCATCTCCTAACTAATTTTTAAATGTTTAAGCAATTTTAATTTGTTTAAACATTTTTTTTAGGTACGTCGTGAAATTCAAATATATTCTAGACGTAATGAATCCCATGACTAATTATAACAAGGACATAATTTGTATAAATAATTTAAATTTGTTGAAACATTTGAAAGTATTCTTAGAAAATAAATCAGTACTTAAAAATATTAAAATCTATCGAGAATTTGTTAAGATAAAATGTTTCTTCTGCTTTTTTCTAGGTAAACTATATGTGGGCGTCCGCATGAAAAGGGCCCTTATGGCCGGTATGGAGTTACGTAGAGACATATAGCTGAACAAAATCCCGGCATTTTAGGTTTAAAATGAACCCTCTAAGTTGAAAAACTAGTCAACGGGGCATAAGTTGGAACTTCGAGAACCTGTTTTTCGAGAAAAACGCATCTAAACTTGTCGAGTGCCATAAGCACACATGTGTGTGTGCCATAAGCACATATCTTTCTTTCGAACATGAAATATACCTACTTCCGGTTACTATATGGATATGAGTATAGACCCAATTAATTCCTCATAGGTACCAGTATCATCTCCACTCAAACCAAAAATAATAATTTTAACCTCAACTTACAAGGAAGGGTATCGAAGTGTCAGTCACCGATTTCAATGAAACTTCGTTATGTTGTAAAGTAAAAAAAAATGCAACACAGGTATATTTTCTTTTCTGCTGAAAACATCTGGAAGGGGTGAAAAGCACCCCTAAAGTTCACCCTCAAAACGGTTTTTTCAATATGTCTCTGTTTCTATGCAAAATTTTTGTTTGAAACCAATTGCAGATTGTTATTTATCGAAAGCCGATATTATGTACACCATTGGTATTTTTCACTTTTCTTTTAAAAATTATTTGTACATGACACTGATGTAAGTGTATTTACATATGTATTTTTCAAAGGTAAAACGGGGGAGGAGAGGAAGAATTTCTGTTAATTTATTATTAATAGAGGAAATGGCTCGAATTTGATATAAGGCTTGAATTTGAGCCACCTGGATTTCTGGAAAACTAAAACATGTACTAGGTTGGTGACAGTGGGAACTGAACGCACTTAAGGGTAGTGGAACATAGTGACAGTTTGACTGTTTCATTCGCTTCACAAAAAGTGTGAGGCAGAAAAATAAAAAATCGGATATCCTGAGTTCATTCCGGGGAAGTCTTAAATGTCTATTCATTATTTCGGGAATGCAGTTTTTCCAATAAATGTTGCATGTAGTAGTGACGTAGGGTTTGTAGAATAGTATTGCTCGGTAGATATGGAGATGCTTCTGTTTATGGGTTATGCTTTTTAAACATGAGCCTTTTGTATCGGGTGGCTCTAATTTGATATACCATGGGTGGCTCTAATTTGATATACCATGGGTGGCTCGAATTTGATATACCAGAAAATCCCAGTTAGATATTATTCAGCTCCGTGAATTTTAAAAAGGTGGGTTCATGTATTAGTGCACGTATATGTGCGTATGTCTGTGCTTGTTTAGCGTGGATTCATGTGACCCTCACAATGACGAGTGTAGTGTGTATACTAACGCTTATTGTCCAATTTGTCTTCTTTGCAGATTTCAGAATGTCAAATACCAAATTCGATTATACTTGGTATCATCCTAAATAATATTAATAAATATTTTCAGATCGGAAACTTGCTTATTTTTCATGTATTTCGATGTTTTTGTAGGTATATCAAATTAGAGCCACCATTTACCGATTTTCGAAAAACTCGTTTTTTGGAAAATCTTTATTTAAAAAAAACTTGTTAATGATATGAAAAAATCAATCAAACCATTCGAAAGGTTATTAAATAACCTTTCGAATGACCTATTGTTGGTCGAATTTTGGTTCATAAGGCCCCGGCAATCCATCGAAAAGTAGTTGGTATATCAAATTCGAGCCCTTTCCTCTAATACTTATGATACTTATGATACGGAATGGATTTTACTTTTTTTAGAATAAAATTACTTTTATATGTATTTAATGAATTTCATTTTTCTAGAAAAACATAACAAAAATGTTACCCTGATAAAAAAATGGGATGTAACTCCTGGAGTTTGGAATGTTGTATTTAGTATCGTAGTTCGATAATAAACTATCGCCAACTCATTTTAAAAAAATGCACAATAAAAGAGGATTACATTTTTATTCGAAAAAAAGATCTACTCCTTTCGCTCCGCTGGGATTCGAACGCCAGGTCAACTGATTGCCGGTCAGGTGCTCTAACCACTAAGCTACTGGAGAGATCGGTAGAAGAGTCCTTTTTTCGCATACGCTTTATTTGCAAGGTATTATGTTAGATACATGTTTTTACTAGAAATCTGTATTATCTTCAGAGATGGTAACTATCAATCATCAGAGAAATCCTTACACACACCGTGTGTATTTCTCTATTACACTTTCTGTATTAGAGGAGATAACTTTGATCGATATTATTGAATTCCAATTTCACAGTGTGTGAAGGGTTAATTTCATGGGTGCTTGTCCCCTTTAAAATGTTTTTTCGGAGATAAATAAAATATACGTATCAAAGTTTCATTGACATCGTTTACTGACACTCTGATCCTTGCTACGTATGAACACACTATGTAGGGGTAGTTTAACCCCCATAATGCAATAACCGCTATATTTTTGTTTGCACTAAAAGATAAAAATTACTTTTGTAGTTAACATATAAATACACTTACTTTAGTTTCATGTACAAATAATTTTTCAAACAAAAAAAAAAAGGGAAAAATACTAATAAGGGGTAGTTCAACCTCTTGAAATGTACTTAAGTGAAAAACCTTGTAACACGTCAACTTTAGAATTTTATTTTCTTCAGATCGATATTATTTTTGTAAATATATGATTATTTCTACAATTTTTCCAGAACAAACATTTGAAAAAGAAATCATCTTTACCCTTATAAAAAAGAGAAATGCAACCCCGGAGGGTCGAGATGCTGTTCATAATATCGGCGATCTACAATTAACCATATCCAATTGGTTAAAAAAAAAA
>CAKNXH010056696.1:47488-65554 GCA_932178445.1 Andricus quercusramuli
GATAGGGAATGAAAAAATATATACACTGGCATACGCGGACGATATAGTGTTGATGGCAGGAGATGAATAAGGGATGGCGGGCTTAACTACAAGATTAGTGTAATACTTAGATAGGAACAAGTTGAATTTAAATGTAGAAAAGACAAAGATAATAAGGTTTCGAAAAGAGGGGGAAGAAAGAATGGACTGGGAGATGGAAGGGAATAAACTGAGAAGAAGTAAAAGAGTTTAAATATTTGGGATATATCTTGCAAAAGAATGGAGACCATAGAGCTCATATAAGAGAAAGGATAAAAACGCAGTAGGGGTAATGAAACATATATGGGGAATAGAAAAAAGGAAGTTAAAAAATATTGGAGGAGAATGTGTTTACTTGATACTCTGGTATGGCCAGTATTAGGTTACGGAGCAGAGATATCGGGAGGGACAGAGAGGAAAGAGATTGAGTGTTCAAAAGAAAGATATATAAGGTGGACGCTAGGGGTAAACTGGAGGAAGCCGAGATATATGGCGAGACAAGAAGGGCAAAGGGATAAATCAAGTTCTGGAGCGGGAAAGAAGGCATGAAAATTTGAGACGAAGCTAAGGGAGGGACAGTAAGGGGAGTTATCGAGAATGTGTTTCATGGAGGTAGAAGAAAGGAGAGGGAGGGCGATAAAATTAACGAGATGGGAAGAAGAAAGGAGGGAGTTCTTTAATGCTAAAGATATAGAAGACGGACTGCAGAAAACTATGAAGAATTGGAAAAAAGGAAAGAAGGAAAGAGAACAGAATGTGCAGAATCTGCGAATGGGAAGAGAAAACATGAAAGCGCGTATGTGAAGGATGTAGGAGAGGAATGGAGGATAAAGGAAGCCGGAAAGATAATGTGGTTAAGATTATAGGAGAGGATGGATTGGGGGAAAAGTGGATGAAGGAGTTGGAGGGGGCTATAAGAGCGAATGAAAAAAAAATTAAAGAATGGATGTGAAAAATGACAAAATGGAGGTACGATAGAAGTAAAAAAAAATGAAACGGAAGTCGCTTGAATTAGAAGCGTAAGAGATGTAAGAGAGTTAATCACATACAAAAATACATAAATTGTACATTTTAATATAGCACTGCAGTAGCGCCACCAACTGAGACTAATTTGTCATTCATCTAGTAGAATCAGGCAGAACATAGTACAATATCGGCTGAAATAGAACGCGCATATCATGATAAAGTAGAACATCTGTGACTGGATTGGCCGCTACGATGATTACTATCAATGGAGGTTACGTGTTTTTATATGAAGGATTGTTATTACTTTTTTCTCCCTCTAATGTCACCATTATGGGAAAGTGATGCAAATCCGAGGGGTACACAACTTCTGCAATCGATGTACAAAGTTCATTGCAATTTCCCTGTTGTCTCCTCGCAATCACTGAAATAACATTGCAAGGTCACAGTGCAATCATGCAATCGGTGTACAACGAATTTTGATTTTATGTTCTCCTCGCGCAAATCCATATAATCCTATACTTCTAGTTTCTTGATCTTCTCTCTTACCTCGTCGTCCACTATCACATAATCAATTACCGTTCCCTTTTCTGTTCCTGAGCATGTGTATTCCCCTTCCTTATCCCCCTCTATATTTCCTTTTAAGATAAACCACCCCATCTCCTCCAAGCTCTTCCTCCACTGTCTCCTGTTCTTGCATTGAAATTTCCCCCTGTTATAAGCCTAATCTTATCTTTATTTTCTTCCATCAAGGTCTCTCCACAATGAGACTTCATAAGTCGACATAGCATCGACGCTACGTCGAGTTATGAAGTCCTATTCTGGAGAGACCTTCAGTTCTTTGATCTCATCTGATTTCTCCTGCAAATATTACCGTTCATATACACCCCCACTATCTTCCATCTCTCCTCCCATCTACCACTTCTACTATTATTCCTTCTATTTGTTCTTTCATTTTTCTTATCCTTCCCTGTTATACATTCGTTCCTTACTCCCATCACCATTCCCCCATTGCTCTGTCTTTTTTATCCTTCCTCTTTGCACTTTGAACCTGCCATTTGTAATGTCTTGGTAACCTTCCCCTTACTCTTCCCCATGCCATTCATCTAGCCACGTCTCCATTATGAGTACTACATCCCATTGTGTCAAATTTCTCGTAAACTCACTATCCTTGCTCTCCAAGCCTGCTATAGTCCAGTAACATATCCTCTACTCTTCCCTTCCTTCGGTTCTCGTCTCTTTTTATTGCTTATTATTTCTCATTTTTCTATCTCCCGTTCTTTTCTCTCCTGGTTTCCCGGCTCCTCATTTTTTTATAACTCTTACCTTTCTTCATCTCAATCCCACTACACACCTTCTATCTGTATTCTTCCATACTTAAACCACGTTTTTTCCCCTGACTTTTTTCCTCTTCCGCTCCTTTCCTTAACTTAAACTGCATATTCTTTCTACCGATGTCAAATAATCCTCTATTTTCTTCGATCTTCCATGTAACGCCCTCTTCTTTGTCATCACTTCCCTCTTATGCTCACATTTCTTGTTTCACTAGTACCATTTTTCTCCTATTCACGTTTCCTTTCCTACACTTCGCTCTTCCTCTATCTCTACCTTAGCATCTATCCTTTTAGCACATCTTCCACTCCTTCCTTCAGTTCCTTCTGAGACACTTTATCACTTTGTTTATTTTTCTTTCATCTCCCTCTTTTCTTTCTATTTCACTTAGCCTTTCCCTCTACTTATTCCCATTCTCTCCAACACCAAACTCCTGGTTTGAGTTTTCCATCTTTACTATCCTACTTTCCAATTGTGCTACCTTTTTATTATGCTCTTCCTGCTTTCTAATCTTTTTTCTAAAGTTTGCATTCTTCTTTCCAATTTTTCCCTAACTTCTTCCCATTTTCGCATCTCTTTTCTCAGTTCGGCCATTTTCTTCCTAATTTCTTATTTTATTTCCTCTCCTCTCCCTTCCTGCCTTTTTTCCCATCATCTGCATTACCTCTATCATCATTTCAAGCAATTCTTCTAAGGATTCTTTCTGTCCTTTGTTGTAGAAAATTTTGTTTTTGTTCTTTATTATTATAGGTAACCTTGCTCGCGTATGGCTTCTGTTCACATTTGCACGGACATCTTTTGTTCTTCTTTCAGACTGCTTTAATATTTATTTAACTTTATTTTGCTCTTCGTGACACTGATGGATCTGGTTGCATTCTATGCTTTTATATCTATAGATAATTTACCTCGACTTTTGAGCGCTCTACCGAATGTGTTTCATTAGAACCAAACCTTTAACCATGTCAGGGGCGGGTCCTAGCACAAAAAGCAGTCTTTGTGAAATGCGGTGCTGATAAAAAATTATGATAATACAACATAATAATACAACATAACTGCAATGTTCACAAAACGTCGGCAACACTCATAGTTTCGCACACGATTGAAACCCGAAAAATCTTTAAATTTTAAATTTAAATTTATTATAATGAATCATCGTGAAAGTATTACATCTATTATTAAAGAACTCTACGGGGAGAGTTTTCTTACTAAAACTAACACTTTTAGTAAGCTCAGGTCTTCTCAAGCTAAGCTACTAACATCTTTAGCTTTCTTAAAACGGTGTAGGGACAATGACATCGTCTCAAAATTCTTACAGTTAAGAAACCATTTGGGAACATCCAAATCCAAATCAATTCTACGTAAAACAAGTTTACTTCTCTTAAAAGAAATAATACAACATACCAAATTTGCCTTCCACACTACCTCCAAAAAACTATTAAAACTTCACCTTTTCCTATCAAACGCCCTCAGATTTGACATTTGGTCCACATTGGACCGCATATCATTTGACCAATCCCAACGGATTAAAGATTTTTGCACTGAGAAACAAAAAATAAAATTTGACATATTACTTCCAGTAAAGCACGCACCATTAACTAATACAGTAAAAAACATCTCTAACCATCCTCTCAGCAGTGAAATGTTTTCAGCCTTATATAAAGGACATAATTTTGCAGTCGCTCCCTCCAAGATCCCAAAAGAAGAAATCTTCAGTAATTTCGAATCCACAATATACACCCTTCACCCCGAAAAAGCAAATGACATACGACGTAGGACAGCCAACATTTTACGCGAAGCCCAACTTCCCTCCTGAAACTTGAAAAAGAAACAAGAAAGAACAGCTATTAAAGAAGTCAATCAGAATAAAGACATCATAATATTACCAGCAGACAAAGGCAAGACAACAGTAATAATGAATAAAGAAGACTATAACAACAAAATCATGGACCTTCTTACTGACGATACATATAAAAAACTGAAGAAAGACCCCACAAAAACAATAGCCGAAAAACAAAAAGCCTCCTAAAAGACTCAAATCTTGACAGCGATACAATATCTAAATTAAAACCTATTAATCCCATCTCTCCAAAACTCTACGGACTCGCAAAAATTCACAAAAACAACATCCCACTCAGACCGATCGTCAGCGCATTCAAGACATCCTAGTAAGTTTCTACGTAGTATCTCTCTTTACAAAAATACCAATCTCTGATACAATCGATATTATTAAATCCTTTACAAACTTTCCCTCCAATCTCACACCTTTAATAGAACACTGTCTCGCTAATACCTATTTCTCTTTCAATAACCAATTCTACGAACAAACCTCAGGAGCAGCAATGGGATCTCCAATCTCACCTGTAATAGCCGACATCTTTATGGAAAATCTAGAAACTAAAATCTTTAACAAATCCAAGCTTAAACCGGAATTTTGTTGCCGTTACGTTGACGACACTTTTGTCATCTGGAGACATGGACTAGACGAACTAAACCAATTTTTCGATTTCATCAATCAAATACACCCTGATCTCCAGTTCACTATGGAAATTGAACAAAACGGAAAATTACCTTTCTTGGACGTACTAGTTTATAAAAAATCTGATTACACATTAGGACCTGAAGTTTACAGAAAACCCACGCATACAAACAGATACCTGCAGGCCTCCTCCCCCCACCACCACCCATCTCAAAAGCAATCGGTCATCAATTCCCTTGCATACAGAGCTGTCTCCGTAACAGATAAAGATAACTTACAAAAGGAATTACAAAATGTTAAACAAGCAGTAGCTGAGCATCATATCGAAACAGGACATGGTATTTTATTTGACAAAACAAGCGTCATCTCAAAAACGTACAATAAATTTCCAGGAAAACATAGAGAAGCAATCGAAATCTTGAAACACCCTAATAACATCAATATGGACAATGGATATAATACCAATCCGATTGGGCTTTCCGTCCTCCCAGGTTTTTTTAAAAAAGACTTGATTGGCCAATCAAGTTCAACCAGTCCCCACCATGGGGCACTCTGGCCAATCACAGGCATCGTAGAAAATACATATATAAGAACAACATGACCTGAAACTTCAGTTTCAGGTCAGCCCTGAAGAACAGAACTGCAATGTTCACGAAACGTCGGCAACATTCATAGTTTCGCACACATACATTACATACATTTAATGTTTCTTAGCCCTGAAATTGATTAATTTATATTAAGTAAGTATAAGACCCTAAATATAAACTTCTAAAAGTAGAACTACGTATAATTAAATTTTGCTGTGAAAAAAAGGAACGCCTTTCAACAACAATAACAATAAAGTAACAAATTGATTTTTTTTAACTTACCTTGGGGTTAGAATTTGCATTAAGACAGGATAAATGAATTAATCTTTCAACTCCACTTTCTTTACAAATTCTGGCAAGTGTTCTTGCCCCTTCTACGTGAACATCTTCGAAACTAAAATTTTTAGTTTCATACTCTCTTCCAATTAAATTGATGACGACATTGGAGTATTTAACACATCTGCGTATGGAATCTTCATCTCGGATATCAAATGGATGAAAAAGAATTTGTCCAAGATCGCCACACGGCTTCAAGTGCATGCAGTCATAATGGTCACCTCGATACGGTAGAATCAACTGTAAAAATTACATAATAGAATCTCTAAATTTCACTTATGCAGCAGTGAAATACATTAAATTAAATGTCGTTAGACAGTGAGCCTCTCAAGTGTATGAAGTCCTGTACTTTGGAAACATTAACCTATACATATATATATATATATATATATATATATATATATATATATAATTGAATACTGTTAGTGTGGTAGGCTGCTCACAATGAATAATGCAATAGTTATTACTCACAAGTTGTTTATTCTTTTACAATCTCCGCAAGAACAACCACTATATCACAAATGAACGATTACATAATTAATTAAACAAACATTATATCTTTACTTCGATCTACATTTTGAAGATAAACTCCCTCAAGGCTGCGGATCAGTGCTGTCAGGTGTCTACTGTCAGCTGTCTCCAGATTTCTTTAAAAAATCATCAGTTTTTAAAATTCCACTTTTTAAATAATAAACAATGCTGTTACGGACAACAGCAAAATACGAATTACAAATTACAAATTATTTGCAAGAGCACGTACCCCGTGCGCATTACAGTACACAGAATACATATGAATATCGGCGTTAAATTTCTAATATTTGTTGAGATTTAAGTTATTTATGATTTTGTATATCTGCTTTAAAACGTGCTTTCGCCGAGTCCTTTAGGATTAATTTTACTGACGTCGAACTCTAGCCTTTCGAATTTATCTTTACTACTTGTTATTGCTCTCCAGATGAAAATTTCAAAATATCCAACTCCCTGAAGTCCTAATCCCTGAACAATGACAGCGCTCTCTCAGTTAGAGCCCTGTAAGTTCGCGTCATTGAGCTAGACCTTAAATACAGGAAATCTTGTAATTTGTACAACTGTAAATTGTCTTCGAAAATCTTCGCCTCTTTTCCGAACTTCGAATTTAAACACGCCTTCAGGCCCTGGGCTTTCGCCCCCACCTTTAAAATTTGTAAATATCCCTCCTACTCTCGACTCTCTCTGCGACTGATCTACCATGTACCATCATTACGAATCGATCTTAGAAACGAATAACAACTATCTCAAGCGAAACTATCTTCAAATCTAAATTTTGTACTGTTCACGTTTCATATTATAAATTCTCTGAATATATTATGATTTTACCTAATGAAATGTATTCTAATTATTATTAACCTTTGCTCAGCAACCCAAAAAATATTTGAGTTCATCATCGTCAACATTTTTGGTCCTTCGAGCGTTGGATCCAGTTTCCTTTGGATTTACGACAAGTTATCTATCAAGTTGTTGAGCGAATGATTTGCAAGAGCACGTACCCCATGCGCATTACAGAACACAGAATACATATCAATATCGGCGTTTTTCTAATTTTAGTATGGACATAATTATTTTCTTAAATGGAAATTGATCAATTTTAGTTTCTAAATGTTAGAGCTAAAAATATTTAAACTTCAAAATTATTCTAGTGTTAAATCTATTTTTAACTTATTTCCTATTTTTGTATCACAATGTCTCTAGACTATTTTTCAATTAGCAAAGAATTATATTTTTATTATATTCAATTTTATCTAAGACCACTAAGGCTACTTTTTCCGCATTGTGAGGGGGGGGGGGGGGGGGATTCTCATGACAAGTGAGTAGGGCTGTGTCCTCATGAAACGTTTCATTGAAAAATTGAAAGATTTATGAAACTTTGAAACCTTTCATTAGCCTTGAGTTTCAGAAACATTTGACAGTTTCACAAACTGACGCACACATACCGGCACTCATGTAACGTTGAGGTTAAGATATTTGTTACGTTAGTGAAGAACTTGTTGACAAAGTGATAATTCAGAGGATACAAAAGACATGGAGAAATTAAAAATAATTCATGGTGTATTGTGAAGATTTCGAGCAAATTAAAATAAACAAACTTTTAAATTATTCAAATGAGTACAACTGAATTCTAAGAATTCTTTTGAATTCTACAGAATTATCGTATGTTCTGAAGATTTCAAAAAAATGCCAACTCAAAAGATATGAAGGATTTCAAACTACACTACCGCACAGTGGGGCACCTTGGCAAGAACACCGTTAAAAATATGTAACCGCGTCAAATTACACTTGCAAATAATGAAACTTGGCACGCCGAAGGTTTAGGTATCGCTGAATACGAATCTGCTGCCGCAATTTTAAAATTCAAAATGGCGGCGGCAATGCAAGCGACCAAAGTTTGGTAGTTTCACAGTTTTCGCGAAAAAAAATTAACTTTATACCTGCACAACTTTATGTAAATCAAATTTTGAAAGGTGTAAAACGTTTTATTTTATTTCTATGGTATTGCTGATGACTAATCTAAAGTCAGATTTTCAAAATTCAAAATGACCGATACAATATGGGTGTATAAATGATGGAAAAATGGATGAATGTTAGAAAAAATGAGTAAAACTTATAAAGGTTTACGTACGGGAAACTTTGGGTCGCTGATTACGAATCTTCAAGTCCGATTTTCAAAACTTAAAATGGCTGATCAAATATGGCGGACCAAAAGTTGGAAAATGTATACATTCTTGTAAAAATCAGTAGCTTGGGACTTTTTTGGGCTCTTATTCCGAATCTTAAGCCAAATTTGCATCGTTAAAAATTCCTGATCCAAGATAGCGGCCGAGAACCTTAAAAAATTAATAAATATTTGTGACAATCAGTACCCGGGGTTTTTCTCGGTCGCTAATTACGAATCTTTAGTCAGATTTCATAATTCAAAACGGCCAGTGCAATATGGCGGACGAAATACATGGACAATTTATAAATTTTTGTAAAATTCAGTACATCGGGATAATTTGGGGCTCTTATTCCAAATTTTAGGCCATAATTTTAAAACCCAAAATGGCCTATCAAGTATGGCAGACGAAAATATTGAAGAATTCATAAATGTGTGTGAAAATCAGTACCCGGTTTTTTTTTTGGATGCTGATCACGAATATTATTTTTAATTTAATTTTAAATCAGTAGAAAAATCTTTCTTATAAACATTTATGAGCCTTTCAGGCTTTCAGTCCGCGAATTTTTATCAGCCAGTTTGAATTTTTAAAATCTGACAAAAGATTCGTATTAAACGAACAAGAAAATCCTGGTTACTGATTCTCATAAACACGTACACATTTTTCCAGTTGTTCGTCCGCCATAATGGATCGGCCATTTTGAATTTTGGAAATGTAACTCAATATTCGGAATTAGAGCCGCAAAAAATTCCAAGGTCCTGATTTTTACAAACATTTATAATTTTTTAAAGTTCATTGTGCACCATATTGGATCAACCATTTTAAATTATGAAAATCTGGCCTAAGATTCCGAATCAGAGCCACAAATAATCCCAATGTACTGATATTTAGAAACATTTATAAATTTTCCAAGCTTTTCGTCCGCTGATCGACCATTATGAATTATGAAAATCTGACCTGAGATTCGGATTGAGAGCCCCAAAGAATTTCGACGTACAAATTAAAAAAAAAATGATATATTTTCCAAGTTTTTGGTCCGCCATATTGAATCGGCCATTTTGAAAATCTAACTTTGGATTCGTCATCAGCAATATCATAGACATAAAATAATACCTTCCACATTTTTGAAAATTTGATTCACATAAAACTGTGCAGGTATGAAATTAATTTTGTTTCGAAAAGAAACGAAAGTGCCCAACTTTGGTCGCTTGTACTGCCACCGCCATTTTGAATTTCAAAATTATGGGAGCAGATTCGTATTCATCGATACCAAAAACTACGGTGTGCCAAGTTTAATTATTTTAAAGCATTGTAAAACTACTTTTTCACAGCATCTAAAAAATCTGAAAAAATTCTTATCACCGTGGAAGAACTTAAAGTTGTAAGAAGAAGGTTGAAAAAATTTCAATCTTCTTTCTGGCAAGAACAGTAATTTTGTAAATATATGAAACATATAACCATGAAGTTTCTATAAAAGTCCCTCAAAATATATATTAATTTAATTTTTACTCTGATTTGCCTACAGGTAAGATGTTTTCAAATTTTATTGTAAAGAATTCTAGAGAATTAAAAAAAAATTAAATAATTAAAAGAAGTACCAGTGAATTATAAGAATTCGTATGGATCCTGAGGAAATTATAAAGCGATCACTGGTTGACATACTCGGCTTCACCAAAAGGTCTGGGATCAACTACTGAGAGCGAATAGTTCAGGGTGTGGCACAATAGGCTTTATAGTTTGAGCGCCAGGGGGGCTCATGGAGGATTTCCGCCCGCATATTAACTAATCTAAACTACTTTATTTAATATTTTGTCGCTTTCAAGTAATTCAACCTCATTTCTGTTATTTCTGCAAGACAAAACACCAACAAAAATGTCATTTTAAAAAAGGAGATAAAGAAATACGTATTGCTCCAGTTTCTCAGTGCAAAATAGATTCCTTCCTGCACGATTATTACTGATATTGAATATGACATAACATACACTTTTTACACTTTTTGCAAGACCTGTGCAAAAATCAGGATTTATATTAATTAACATCAATCAAAATACCGCTAAAAATAGGAGATTGAGAAAAAAAAATTTGGCTCCACTTTTTAAATGCTAAATCGATTCCCTCCTTGAACTTTATTTTTCTCTACTCTTAACTTCTTTCGAACTGGAAGAATAAAATATTTAAAACACAGTAAAAAGATAATTTTACGATAAACTGTACAAGTGATTGTTTTTACAACAAATTATTCTTGTAATTTGTTTAATAAACAAATATATTGTTGCTAAAAGTGTACATTCTTGCTAAACATGACAAGTACAAAAAGTACGAAATTCTTCTGAATAATATACCAAAATTCTTATTTCTTGTAATTATGTTTTAGTTGTATTCTCCTGAAAAAATATCTGCATACTTTGATTGAATTTTTTGCAAACGTTTTTCCACTAGGAATTAAAATACCAATTTTTTATTTAAATGAAAAAAAATATGAGAAATTTTGAATAAAAATGAAAAACTCACCAATTAAGCTTTTAAGGGTCGAAAATGGCGACTACTATTTTCCACGAGTCCACTAGTGGGTAAAATTAAAAATGCCCACAGATTTTTTTTAAATATCAAAAAAATTTGGTTTGACTTTTTTACAATCGAAAAAGAAGATCATCACGGAAATCGACAACATTTATTCAAACACTTTAAAACAAAAACAATAATGTGAACTTTTCTCCATTATGTTCAACACTCTCATATCAAATGTATATTAAATTTATTTACGTACCTCGGTCTGGGATTGCCTATACAGATATTGCAATTTAAAGTAGAATTTTATTTATAATGATTACTGTAATATTTATCTCATTAAATTTATATTATTACAATTCATAATATGCATTGGTATTCAAATATGTGTTGAACAACTTTTGTCTTTTCATTTTTTTCGTCTCTTGTGTCGTTTTTCCAAAAGTTTAATTTGTCATTTTTAATCTTGTTTTTTTACTATTAAAAGAAGATCTACTTGTTCTAGCTAAAAATTATTAATAACAAATTTTTTGATCATTTTTGGGTGAACGCCTTTTAATATCTATTAATTTGCTTGCGTACCTTGTGTTTTTTTTTCAACAAATATTTTTTTTGGACAAAACATCAACAGGAATAGTTCACACGGCCCTGATTGTTTACGGTTTGGAGAGTCCCGATTGACCCACAAGGCCATTGAGGGTACCCCTGAGACAGCGGGTAAAGCGGGACTGCAGTGTCAAAATTATCGAAATGTAGACGGTTTTATTAAAATATTAAAAGTCGATTTTGTCAAAAAACCACACTTATTTTTTTTCCAATTTTATGTTAAATTCGTAACATAATAAGGAAAATAACTTCTGAGTTTTATGCGGGCTAAATAACTTTTGTGGCCAACAGACTTTTTTCATAAAATCGAATTTTCCCTTTTTTGTTGCAAACAACAACAGATACGACAAAATGTTAAGAAAATAATTTGCACAGTTAAAAAAGTTCTACAAAAAGTTCCTCCGCTCATTTATGATATCTTGTACCATTGCCGAGAAAAAAATTGAGTAAATTAAATGAAAAAGATTAATTTTCTACTTAAAAAGACAAATTTTCTACTAAAATGATGAATCTTTGACAACAAAAATGACTTTTTAACAAAGTAGTTTGACTTTGAGCCAAGCAGGTTAATTTTCCAAGTAATTACATTTTCAGAAAAAAAGATGAATTCTCAACGAAAAATGTAATAGTTGATAATTAAACTAAAAAAAGGTTTTTAATTCAAAATCAAAATGATTTTAATTCATAAAAAAAGATACAGTTTTAACAAAATATTTGAATCTTCAGCCGAAAAATACTTTAAATTTAAACTAAACTTTTCCAGTGTTAATAAAAAAAGATTAAATTTCTATAAAAAGAGATGAACTTTTGAACTAAAGAGACGAATCTTCCACAAAATGGTTGAACTTGAAAACAAAAAACATTTTTCAGTCCAGAATAAAGAAAATTTGTAGGCAAATTATAATTTGAAGGAAGAAATATTTGTTAATACAAAATACAAATTTTGAATGACTATTTATGTTTTAATTTTATTTGTTCACTTGCTTTTAGGTTATATAAATATAATTTTCTCGGCTTCTCGAGAAAATTCAAAAAGACATTTGAATATTTTCGATATGGGGCATAATTTCTGAAGTGTACCCACCTCGAAAATGAAAGTTGTCCGATCGGGCTAAAAATTGGCCCAATTGTAGTCCTATTAGATAGTACTCATCACACCAAAAATTATTTCATTTTGATAATTATTTATCAAAGTGCAGGGGGTACAATCTTTGGGTTTTTTGAGCAAAGCCTTACTTTCAAACGTTTGTAACTTTTGTCCTATTGCCTTAAACAAAATTTCACCTAAAAAGTTTTCGATAGATTTTTTCACAAACTTTCTGGTGGTATTAACGATTTTTTGAAAAAAATCAAAATTTGACTCAAATTTTTGAAAATAAAAAATTAATTTGACTTTTTTTCAAACTTGGGCACTTTTTTTTCTTTAAAATAGTTTTAAAAGAAAGCTGAGATGTTTTCCTATAAGACCCCCAATTTTCAGAGTAGCAAATTAATTTGTCTTTGAGTAATAGAACGATACGTAAACAAGATGCCGTGATAGGGCGCGTGGCGCGCGATTTTCGCTAGTGAGCTGACGCCGAGGATCGTTGTGCAACGCTTTAGTGCCAGTTTTTTAAGTTGAGTAATATTATATGGTAATATTATCTGTCTTTCTGTTCAATTTTTTGGCGATAGTTTCAACAGTTGTTTTCTTTGCAGGCCTCTTTTGCGGTTTTTGTTTTTTGCCATTCGAGAAGATGTCATATTTCTCAGAGGACGAAAACTTCTTGAGTTTTAAGTTTTCCGTCTTGAGTGGGAATGAAAGCGTGGTACTGTAATGTATCTGGCATCATGACAGTTTTATCAAATCTGGTTTTCAGGCACTCGGTGGCTAAGACATGATTTTCTTTGCTGCTGAAAAAAATTTTGGTTTTCTTACAGTTACTCTTTGCCCACTGAAACAAAGCATGAAGAGTAAGTATGTGATGTTTCGGAGAACATTGTAAGCTTGAACGTACTGCTTGTCTCTTTATATTCGCTCCTATAACATCACATGCACCCTTACCATGAGATGTACCATGGAAGTGCCATTCAGCTTGGATACCAAAATCTTGTTCATGGGCTTGGAGATTAACAAAGCTACTCTTATTTTTGAAATGTTGCCCTGCACCATCAGTGAAATACTAGATTTTATTTGGCCTGAAATGAGTTTTCAAGTATTCTACTATTATCTTTTGATACTCGTGAACAGCCACCGTGCCATGAGCTAAATCATCATTGCGCTACATTCTGGATTATGAAGGCGTAATTCTCAGCAAAATCGAAGCAAATCAAAAACTCCCCAGGCAATAAATTTTCCTTCAGGTTTTTGAAAAAAAATGTAAATGTAAAAAAAATGTAAATTCAAAAGATGTATATTCTCACTTCTAATTTTTAAAGCATATTCCCAGGGGCGGCGCAGCCAGCATGGATGCCATGGAGAACTCCAGACATGTAAATTTCCAACCATGGAAATTCCATACATGGAAAACTGGACGGAAAGATAAAAAAAATAATTTACTTTTGCTTGAAAAATATATCTCTTGTCTGGGCTTACTAAGTACCTAACCTTTGATGAAGAATTTGAATTTCCAAGTTTGCATGGGTCGTTATGGACTTGTAAAATTTTTATGTTTATTGTCTTGAATTTACCCTCGTGAAAAGAAAGACCAACTTTAGATCACAGTATAGGCAGGTATATTCTTGTCCCGGCAGTTTGAACCCCCAATATCCCCTCATTATTAGGCTTATCTCGAGTCATAGATTGTAAAGGAGGCGCTCTTTCTTGTAAGCTTCAACAGAAAGAGATGACGAGATGGAAGGAGGGACAGAGTTCCATAAATACAACGGCAACTGGTTGAAGCCTTCTAGATCTCGTAAATAATAATAAATCATCTCAGATTCTTTGGGATGTTTAGGTATAGCTAGTCTGTTGATATAGACAGCTATCCTTATTTAACAGAGAGAGTGGTGTCTATTTCAATGCCCTAAAATTGATGCAGGTATAGGCTAAAAGGTAAAAGACCAGAAAACGACCAAACGTGGTTTGAAACTGGTCTAAATGTGATCTAAAGTTGGTCATTCTTTTCACGAGGGTATGGTTCTCGAGTTGTCGCTCAACAGGGGGTGTACGCCGAGTCCTTCAGTCTGGGCACAGAATTTCCCCCTATGGTTAATTTTATTTCCACTCATTTCGATTACTTTGAAAATATACCTGGGTCAGGAACAGAGACACAATTAGGCCAGAGTCCTCAGTTTTAGAATGCATTTTGCACTGAGAACATCTCTTCTAAAATAAAAATGGTTAAGCGTAAACGAAGTAATTGTCAGACACGAATGTAAGCAAAAGAGAAGTTGAAGGAGGAAAAAGTGATAAAAAAATGCGGCTTTTAGAACATTTTTTTTTTGCGTAAGAAAGATGATAGCTTCAGCTCTTGTCATAATAGTGAGAATAAAAATTGTGACTTCGAAAATGGGAGTGAAAGCAACTTATAAGAGAAAGAAAAAAAAATTTCTGGGACCTTACTTAAATTACGTAACATCTCAAGGGGGGGGGGGGGGGTGGGGAAATTTTTTTATATATTTTTTTGTATGGCAGGGTGGAGCGGGTCCTTCACTCATGTACGTAATTTTTGCAAATTCGCAAAAAAATATCTCCTGAAGATTATCTTTTTTGTTTAGATATTATTACTTGGTTGAATATGTAACAATTTTCTTAAAAAGACCTAATTATTTTGCAAATTCAACTGTTTTGTTAAAAATTCGTCTTTTTGGGTTAAAAATTCAACTTTTTTCGTATAATATTAACGGTTTGTTGAAAATTCAACTATTTCCTAGAAAATTTACTTACTGTTTAAAATTTTTATCTTTCTGTAGAAAAGTTTATTAAAATCCTTTTGGAATAAAAATTCAACTCTTTTTTTGAAACTTTGTCTTTTCGATTTAAAAATTCACCTGTTTCAGTAGAATTTTTATTTTTCTTGGACAAAAATGCAACTTTTTGATTGAAAATGTAATAATCTTCTTAAAAAGTCATACTTTTTGGTTAAAAATTCAAGTATTTAGCAGAAAATTAACTTATAGTTTACAACTCTTATGCTGGTGTCGGAAAGTGAACTTGAATCTTCTTTGGATTAAAATTTGACTATTTTTCTTAAGTTTTTTTTACTTCATCTGTTTTAAAAGAAATGTTTCATCTTTCCCGAATAACAAATGCAACTGTTTGGTTGAAGATTGAACTCTTTCTTGAAAATTTGTCTTTTTGATTTCAAAATTCACCTGCTTTAGCAGAAATTACATCCTTCTCGGATAAAAATGCAACTGTCTGGTTTAAAATTCAACAATTTTGTTGAAAAGTCAAAGTTTTTGGTTGAAAATTCTGCTGTTTTGTTGAAAAATTAACTATTTTGTAGAAAATCTACTTTTTGGTTAAATTTAATATTTTGGTGTTGAAAAGAGAACTGAAATCTTTTCTGGATTGAAATTCAACTATTTTTTTAAATTAAAAATTCATCTACTTTAGTATGAATCTCATCTTTCTTGGATAAAATTGAACTATTTGGTAGAGAACTCAACTATTTTGTTAAAAATTTATCCCTTTTGGTTGGAAAAATTCGTCTTTTTGGATGAAAAATTCAATTTTGTTCGTAGAAACTTATTTTTCGTTAAAGAATTCATATTTTGATCTTGAAAAGTCAATGATGTACGAAAAAGAACGTTCTCGTTAAAATAAACAAAAACTAAACAACATTTTTTTACGGACCCCCGCCCCCCCCCTACACACACTCACACCCCTTTACAAACTCCAGACATGCAAAATATTGGCTGCGCCGGCCCTGCATATTCCTAATTAATTTTACACTGAGCGTAATACAGGCCGTGTTAATTCACCCTGAAAATGCAGAGAACAGTTATTCTAGTAGCATATAATATTACTCAACTTAAAAAACTGGCACTAAAGCGTTGCACAAAGATCCTCGGCCTGAGCGCACTAGGGGAGATCGCGCGCCACCGGCCCTATCACGGCATCTTGTTTACGTATCGTTCTATTACTCAAAGACAAAATAACTTGCAACTCTGAAAATTGGGGGTATTATAGGAAAACATCTCAGCTTTCTTTTAAAACTATTTTGAAGAAAAGAAAGTGCCCAAGTTTGAAAGAAGTGAAATTTATTTTTGATTTTCAAAAATTTGGGTCAAATTTTAGTTTTTTTCAAAAATTGTTATTACCACCAGAAAGTTTGTGAAAAAATCTATCAAAAACATTTTGAGTGAAATATTGTTTAAGGCAATAGGACAAAAGTTACAAAAGTTTGAATGTAAGGCTTTGCTTAAAAAACCCAAAAATTCTACCGCCGCCACTTAGATAAATAATTATCAAAATGCATCAATTTTTGGTGTGAGGAGTACTATCTAATAGTACTACAATTGGGCCAATTTTTAGCCCGATCGGACGACTTTCATTTTCCATGAAAACCCCCTACATGCCAAAATTGGTTTGGTCCAATAAAGGTCGATAGGGGGTCAATCGAAAAGTCTTGAAGTCTACTTTCAAAATTCGAGTGGTGTTTTTATCGAAACATCATGGCCGATCAAATATGGCCGCTAAAACCACGTGACCTGCACTTTTTTTTACTTTTGAAAAATCAATCGATTTTCACCAAATTTGGTAACCGGGGGGTTTAAGGGCTCTCTGATTATGAATATAATGTCGGATTTACAAGATTCAAGATGGTAGATCCAATATGGCGGACAACATTTTTAAAAATCAAGCGATTCCCACCAAATTTGGTATACAAGGGATTTCGGGATCGCTGACCACGAATAGGAGTTTGGATTTGATATTCAAGGTGGCAGATTCAATATAGTGGTTAATTTTGGAAAATTTGGGTCCGTCATCTTAGATCCGTCATCTTGAATTGCCAATTCAAGCTCGTATTCATAATCAGCGACCCCAAAAAACGCTGCATAACAGATTTGGTGAGAATCACTTCATTTTTAAACATTTTCTTCGTGATATTGGATCCGCCATCTTGAATTTGGCAAATATGACTTACGATTCGTGACCGGTGACCCCAATAACGCAAGGGTACCAAATGTGGTCAAAATCGGTTGATTATAGAGCACGGAGACTTCCTGTTGAGCTGACAGCATTTTCCCGTAGCCTTTGTGAATATCTGTCTGTCTCACTGTGTGTGTGTGTGTGTGATCATGCCATTCAAGATGGTAGACGCAAGTTTATATAATCGACCGATTTCAACCAAATTTGATACCCGTGCTTTTTTGGGGTCACCGGTCACGAACCTTAAGTCATATTTGCCAAATTCAGGATGGCGGATCCAATTTGATGGACAACATTTTTAAAAATCATGTGATTTTCACCAAATGTGGTGTACAAGAATTTTCGGGAACACTGATTAGGGGCCATCTATATACCGCGTGGACCGTGGGGGTCGGGCTAGAACCCACGTGGACACACCTTCCCCTAAATCTGCGAAAAACATACTGAAATGAGACTAGGTATACTCGAGGT
>CAKNXH010056697.1:0-39041 GCA_932178445.1 Andricus quercusramuli
TTTTTTTTTTTAAATCTTATTGTCCAAAATGGTAAACTTGGTGGCAATTACTCATATCAACAAATATGTCTAAAAAATAGAAAATTTTAATTAATTGTGAATTGTCTTGAACTAATGGAAGTTTTTAGCCAATTAAAATGTTTTTTTTTAGAAAAATGGCGTACGTGATGTTATGGTTCACACTCTTCAACATGCAACTTATGTATAACATACTACTTTTTCTTCATTACAGTTATCTTGCTAACAGGGACAGCGTTAGAACAACAAAAAACTTTTTATCGATTGGGCGATCCACCACGTATGCAATCGTTGATGAAGTCTGCCCCATCATTTGGGAACTTCATTCACCCATATATTTGAGAAGAAAAACTGCTCGTGACTGGCAAATGATTGCTCATGGTTTTCAAGTAAGGTGGGATTTTCCCAACTGTGTTGGCGCCGTGGATGGCAAGGAGATTCGAATTAAGGCGCTACCTCATTCGGGCAGCCTCTTTTTTAACTACAAGACATTTTTTAGTTTTAAGCTATTAGCCTCGTGCAACAAGTATTATCGATTTACTTGGATTGATGTTGGAGATTATGGTGAGGATGTCTTTTGTTTGTTTGATACTTTTAATCTTCAACTGGGATAAATAATCATATTCTTCTTTGCAGGTTGTGTTAGTGATCTGTCAGCATTTGAACAAACCAATTTCTTCCAAGCTATTGAGAGAAATTTGCTCGACCTTCCACCAAACGCTCCTTTGCCGCGCTCTAACATCGTTTTGCCTAATTTTTTTATTGGTGATGAAATTTTTAGAATGTTAGACAATTTTTTAAGACCCTTTGCAAAACACAATGGGCTTACCAGGAGGAGAAGGATCTTTAATTATAGGTAAATGAACTTTACTTTTTCCGTTAAGTTGAGATATATAATAAAGAAAAATTTGTTATAAATTTATTTGTATTTCTCAGATTGTCTAGAGCAAGGGGTTGCATTGAATGCAGTTTTGGAATTTTGAGTTCCAGGTGGCCAATTCTACACAAAAAATTGAACGTCAAGCTGGAAACTTCGATTTCCATTGTTCAGGCACTAGTGTGCCTTCACAATTTTCTTCTTATATGCGAGCTACGGCTAGAGGAACGAGATCAACAGTACTCTCCACCACGACTAATCCGTCATGTTAATGGTGAATTGAGGAGACAAGCAAAGGAAAACGCAGAGTTGGGACCAGAAGATGATGCGGACCTTGATCCGGAAGAAGACGGCGACGCGGATCTTGGAGAGGGCGAAAACGACGCGAATCGTGAAATTCAGGAGGAAAATGTCGATCAGGAAGAGGGCGCAGATCTTGAAGTTCAAGAAAATGAAGATTATAACTTCAACTTAATACCCCGTCATGTATTGCAGATAAGAGAATTGTTGACAGACTACTTTATGTCAAATGAGGATGCGATTCAGTAGTCTTGGTGTCCTTGTGTCTCTTATTATGCGTATTTCCAGAATTTGTTTACTGTCTGAACAATTAGAGATTAATCAGTGCTGACATGTGGTGTACGTGGGTCCCTAAAATGTCTCACGCTTTAGCTGTAGAGGAACTCTTGTAAAACATAACCTGTATGCAAGAACATAATTTATAATTATTTCAGCTGACTGAGAGGAGTGCTGCTGAAAGAAAAAATGTTACAATGCTTGTGATATTTCAATTACTTTGCTTCGTTTCCTCCGACAAATATACAGTACTTCAAGGAAGCCAAAAAGCTTCATTTTCAAAATTCCCTCATTTTTCCCTGGCCAATGTTTGATTTTTCCTGAGCATTAATATTCAAAGACCAGCATTTTCATCTAGTAATATTTTTAACGTAGATTGTTTTATAAGCGGAATAAAACAATTTCGGAATAAAATTTCAAACTTATTTTTCATCTGTCATAACCCAAAAGTATGATTTTTCTACCACAAAAGATGAATTTTCAAACCGAAAGAAGAAACTTTTGACTAAAAAGATGACTTTCAAGAAAAATAGTAACATTTTCAACAAACAAAGTAATTAAATTTGGACCAAAATAGTTAAATTTTCAAACAAACTGTTAAGTTTTCAATCTAAAATGATGAATTTCCTAATAAAAAAGATTAATTTTCAACCAAAAACTGTTGCATTTTCGATCGAATAATTGAATTTTTTAGAAGAGAGTTGAATCCGTAAACAAAAAAGATGAATTTTCAACCCGAAAAAAATTACTTTTTAATAAAATACTTCAATTTCCAGTAAAATAATTAAATTTTCGACAAAACTGATGAACTTTTAATAGAATCCTTTAATTACATTTATAAATACAAATATGAATTTTCAACCAAAAATAGTTGTATTTCCAACAAAACAGTTACATTTTCAGGCTAAACATTCGTAAAGATGAATTTCCAACAAAAAAGGTAATTTTCAATCAATACAGATGGATTCTCAACTAATCAATTATACTTTCAACATTAACAAAATAAATTGTTTACCCAACAATTAAATTTGCAGCCAAACAGTCGAACTTAAAGCAAAAGAGGTGAATTCACAACAAAATACCAAATACAGTTGCATTTTCAAACAAATAGTTTAATTGTCAAGCCAAGAAGAACAGTTTTTATGTACAAGACAGTTGAATTTTCTACCCAAGAAGCTAAACTTTCAACATGAAGATCAATTCTCAAAGAAAAATATTACTGTTGATATTGTAACAAAAACAAAACCACGAATTTTCGACAAAATAGTTAAAATTCCAACCAAACAGTTAAATTTACAACAGTATGATTACATTTCGAACAAAATAGTATAATTTTTAACCAAATAATTGAATTTTCAACCTAAAAGATGAATTCTAAAAGAAAAATGTAGTACTTGATATTACACAACCAACAATATAAAATTTCTAACAAAACAAATGAATTTTAAAACCAAAGAAGGAATTTTTAAGCCAGGAGACGAATTTTTCGTGAAAAAGTTTAATTTTCAACAAAGAAGTACATTTATATTAGTATATTAGTATATTTGTAAAATGTGTTGAGAAGAATTTTTATTTTTATAATTTTCTTCTTGTAGAGTTTTTTTCACGAGTTTAAGGCTGTCAGAAATGTGGACAGATGTTTGTATTTACTGATATTTAAAACATAATAACATACCTTGTTTTCAACAATAAAATCTAAAAATATCTTTGCTAATAATGACAGACAATTTAGATGTTCTTGTATACAAAAAGGATTAGAAGGTGTTTATTAAGAGGTATTTAACTGATTTTGTAAATTAAAAAAATGATGGTGACCTTTAGAAAATGTGATAGGTCCTGAGAAAAAGAAAACATAAGGTAGATCAACTGCGGAAGCAAAGTTTTTAGAAGCTTAATGAATTGAAAATATAAAAAATGAAAAAACGTAATGTAAATTAGAAAGTCCTCTCATATAATTCACGATATATGCAAACAAGAGAACATTTTTAATAAGAGAACTACAGTCGTTATACAAATTCAATTTGTATATCTACAATTCATGCATATGTACTTTCACATATTACAAGAAAATCGTTATTCTACTTCTTTTCATTATATTTTAATGATTGCAATGCAAAAGGTGAGTTCCACATGTGTACCACGTTGAGGTCAAGCTTTTGAACGTATTTTTTTAGTGTAGACACCTACGCATCTCGAGTGTTTTTCCAAAAAATTATTTGATACTATTTCGCGGTTATCGGAAACTTTACGAAAATTGTACAATAATATTATACAGAGCAGCTATTTCACGGAGACAAATTTTGAAATTAAAAAATTGATCCCTGTACCATGGCGACTCCTTTGGACTTCCTTTTTTGATTCAAATTTGTATTATTTTTCAAGTCGGTTTTGCTCCAAAAAAATCGAGAAAAAAAATATTATTAATGATTATTCCTCAAATAAAATAAAATAATTATTTTATACTTTTGATCCGGAAAGTTATAAACCCATTACAAAATTTTGAGGCAAGAAACAAAGTCGAGAAGAGCTTTGATGATTCAGCAAGACGTTTCTATTGGTCATCAATTCAGCGATGAACCAAACAAGAAACTGTGGAACGCAAAACGATAGTCCGCCGAAGGAATGTGGGCAACAACGTGCGCATGACGTCAAATACGCAAATGCGTTCGAACGTCGATGCTTACGACTCTCATTGTGGACCGGCCGTCACCGGGAATGTCTTGGCTCACAATGTGGAGACGGTACGCAGGAGTGGAAATGTCAAGGTCTTGACATGCAAAACTGAAACCCTCCGTGCCCGACTTCAATCCAGGTGATCTAAGGAAAGCAAACGGTAGCTCATACGACATCGACTGATCTTTCACATTTCTGTGGAAGACGCCGTGCATCCTCTTGTCGAGCAGCTGTTGGCGGAAGTTTTTCTCCTGTGCTTCCTTCATCCGGGCCTTCAGAGGTGAGTTTTCAAGATGGATAAGATTTGATGCATTTTGCTTACCCCTGATATTCAATTCAATGCCGAAAATTTCAGCAGCGTCCTCCACTGCTTTGTAAAGAAACGCCCCTTTGCCCACTAATTCGTGTTTCCTGACTACTCCAAATGAATAGAGTACTACTGGCACGGCAAGCATGTTCATTGCAGATACTTTGTTTCTCGCCGACAGTTCGGAAGACCATATCCGTCGGAAAAGACGTTTCTCCGTGCATCGTAGAGTATCCTTTCTAGATGTCACGTTCTGAATGCGGCTCTGTGGCACACCCAGGTGTGTATAGGTCTCTCGAACGCAAAGGTGTCGTAAAGCGCATCAGTCAACGAGCTCAGGATCTTCATATATGCCATTAGATTTTCCTTTCTTCAAATTAACCTTGGCGCATTTTTTTAACCTGAACTCCGTTGCAATCTCTTGAGTGTACTATTTTACAATTTTAGAGCTAGATGTAGTTTCTATCTATTTCTAGCATAGATCTAAAGTTCATCCACACGGAGAAAAATATTTCGAGAAACTTTACCAAACTCAGTTGGGTAAAGTTGGGACATATGGACACTTTGATAAAGTTTCATTTCTAGTTTGGTAAAGCGAAATTCGGTAATACTTCATTAACAAACATGAAAGTGAGACAAACTGACACGAATATCTTCTGAACTGTACTTTAATTAATACTGTACTTGGTAGTTGACATTTTAATGCACATAATTGTAAAATATATAAAACTTCAGATAAAGATTACTGAACAATTGGGTAAAACGCGGTCGAGGGCTTGGTACAAAATATAAGTTGGTTTATAGAAAAGGCATGAAGGAGTCACTGACGCTCGAGAAACTTTAACTGGCAGTTTGGTAAACCGTAACCTTCTGTGAATCAAAAAAACAAACTTATACACAGTCAACAGCATAAACTCACACACACATGAGTCAGTTACAGCCAATCAGAATACAATTTCATTACAAATACACTGACGACACGTAAACCTTATTAAACACATATAACATACATATAAATAACCCTAATATAATACTACACATATATGACGCTTTCGACGTAACTACGCTGACGCACGCTTCACATTGAGAGGAGAAATTTGGAACTTCCTTATATACTAACTAGAGGAATTGATTCAGCGCTTGTGAGAAACGACCAGTGCCGTGACTGAAGTTTTCATAAAAAGATTTATATTATAAGATCTACATTTTTCGGAATATGTATTTTGTAATTGCCACTTTAATTCTGAGTAATTTTCCACCTTTTCTTTGGATATTAACTTGATTCTAATATTATCTGAGTAAGGTATTAAAATGATATCAAAGCACAATTCAATAAAGTTCCCAAATTTTGGACGACTTCGTTTAGAAATAATAAATAAAAAAGTATGCAAAATGTATTGCTACGCAACTATTTGAAGCTACAAATTTAAAATGGAAAATTGTCAAATCACATTTAAACCATTTTTTAAATATGTGAAATTTACAGATGTTACTTATATTAACTTGGAAAAGATAAAAATTAAAAGTAGAGTTAAATATTCTTCCGTTAAGGATGTTCAAAATCTCTTTAAAGTCTGTCCCACAGGTTTTTTGCGTAAAATTCATATCCATCACAAATACGTTCCTTGATATTTTATTTTTATATTTTCATACCCTCTCGGGTAATCCTTCATTGTTAAAAAATATTTTAGGCCGTTTGAAAATTTTGTTGTTTTCGAAAATCATATTATGTAAAATTGTAAACGTCACGGCAATCACTCATAAAATATGTCAATATAAAAAATTAAAGATCTTTACACAAGATGTGATTTACTTAACTTTTTCTCTCTTTCACCACTTTTAAAATGTATGCTCTTCAATTCTTCATTTCTGTTATTTGACTTTTCATTACTTGAAGTTGTCTTGTATCTTTTTAAAAATCAGTTCTTTTAACTTTGATCTTTGTAACTATTTAATACAATAAAAGGATGTAATCAAATACAAAGATTTAAATTTTCGTATGATAGATCACAGTTTATCGAGATAAAATCACACTATCGTTCGAATTTGGATATATCCTTTCACCACAATGTCAGGTAGAATTTTAGAGAATTTTTAAGCCAATAAAACGTGTTTTCAAAAAAATTGCACTTACATGGTTATGATATGTAGTTATTTGCACAACTGTTTCTGTTTCTGCATCTGCTTTAGACGAAATACGTCATTTGCATTTCATTTTAATTTACAAAAGCTCACTCCATTTCCCGAAAGTTTCTTTACAATTATATTCGCCTTGTTTTCGTAGAAATTGTTTTATTCAAAAATAATACGTACAATTCTTTTATTTAGTCATGTTTTAAATAAAACAATTTTCTATATGATATTTAATAAGAACGTGATGAATACAATTGTAAAGGACCTTTCAAGGAGTAGAATGAGCTTTTAAAAATTTCAATCAAATGAAAATCATATGAATTTTACCCAAAGCGATTTGTGCTTTTTGAATATTCATTACTTTTAAGCAATTAAATTAAAACTTTCAAATTGGCTAATAAATTATTGAAAATATTACACATGTTTCATTTTAGTACTTTTCGCTGGATGAAAAAAAATATTATAAAATCAAAACATTTCAAAGACTTGAAATTTATTTGAAATTTCAGGTTGTGTAATTTTTTTAAACTGGAAATTAGCATTTTTAAACAAAAATCATCAAGATTTCTGATTTTTAACAATTTTAGGTTAGGTTAACGATTTATACCAAAAACTGGTATTGTGAAAAAAATCACTATAGTTCAAGTAGGATAGCAAATTTTTGAACAGTTTTAAGTAATATTAACGTTCTTCACAAAAAATCGATCATCTTGCAAAAAAGTCATTGGATTTTGGAACAGATTTACAATTCTTAATAAATTTCTGTTATTTTATGTTTGTGTTTTTCATTAAGAATTATTAGTATTTTTAATAAAAAATTATTAGATTTCAAAGAACATGTACCATTTTTCAACAACTATAGTTTATGTTGACCTGTTTTATCTAAAATCGTTATTTTTGACAAATCATTAAATTTAAAACCAATGACTTTGTTTAAAATAAATTATATTTATAAAATTTCCAAGAAGATTTAGAACTTTTCAACCATTTCAGGTTATGTTGCTGTTTTAGACCAAGAATTGTGAGTGAAAAAACGGTATTTTTAATGAAAAATCATTTGATTTCAAAGAAGATTAAAACTTTTGTTTCATTATAGGTTTTAGGCTAGTGATTTTCACCGGCAATGTTGATATAGGCTTCAAAGAAGATTTACAATTTTGGAACGATTTAAGGTTATGTTAACCTTTTCTACCAGAAATCGGTTATTTAAAATTAAATTCATTTTACTTAAAAATTAAACTTAGGATTATGAACAACTTTAGGTTAGATTAGTTTTTTTTTTTTCGTCGGAAATTAGCATATATTGTATAAAAATATTATATATATATATATTAATTGTGACTTTCTTTGAGAATGTACACAATGGTGATCCTTATCAGTATATTTGATTATATTTGCAAAAATTACATAATTTCTTGTAGGTACGCGATGCACAATTGAAAGACTTACTCTTTGGTTAATACCGCAGTTGACAAATTATATAAAATGTTATTATGATTAATCAAATTATATACAAATTTCTGTAAAAATGAAATTTTTTCCAATTACACTGAGTAAAAATAAAAAATTATTTAAAAAATTGTTGTTGAATAATTATTCATATATTCTTTAAAGATTTTTACGACGTAGATTTGGCAAAAACTTTTATCACACTGTATGGTGAAAAAATATTTTAAAAAATATAAAAAAAGATTTTAGCAAAAGAATTCTCAAAAAAATTATATAGCGACGTAAATTTAATGAAAAGTTTTTATTCAATTTTCCGTATGAGAAATTTCCGTTTAAGAAATTGTTTTTAAAAATTTGTTATTTCTAATTTTTGAAATTTGAAATTGAATTTTCTGTTATCAATACAAAACTTTGCAAAATCATACTATAGTAAGAGTTATGGTAAAAAGATTTTTTTCCAAACCTCATTTATTGACACAATAATTTAAAAACAAAATTCAATGAAATCTAAGTTCATATTTAGTTCAAATTTTAACAGAGTATTGATTTCTTTAACCTTCTAGTATTTATATTTAAAAAAAATTGTATCATGCAATAGGAAAAATATATACTTTCTTTTTTTTCGTGATACCGCGAAATTCAATTTTGATTTTCTCGGAACAGGATTATTTTTTTGGATCGAAGCTTTTTTATTCTCATTGAAATATAATTTTTTCATCCCACTGAATGAAAAAAAACTACAAATTTTGTAAGGAAAACACTGACATGGCAAAAAGCGCTGAAATAGCATCACTAGGCTTACGCCAGAGGCGTCAATTTCGATCCATGGTAACCAACTTTGTAATAACCTTCCTGAATCAACTCCAACTTTATTTTGCAATTGTCGAACTATTATTCATTATCAAATACTAAATGCCAACGAGAACTATGAATAGGTTGAAAATTGAACAACTTATTCATAATTTAAAAAATGGTAAATATCTTCGAGGTGCTTAATACTTGAATACCATCCTGCAAGATTGGGGAAGTGGTGGGAGATGCTGGGCGACTGCGACTCGAATGTCGGTTTACCAAACTGTCGAATAAAGTCTAACGTAGCAAAAATTAAAATCTATTCCACAGCGGATAAACTTTCATGCAATGTGGTGGAAACAGTCACATATCAAAAATCAATGTTTCTCTAGAATTCATTTTAAACTTTACCAAACTTTCGAGTATATAATACATTTTTTACTTAGAAACATTCACCGAAATTTGTCATTCTATAACCGATTTTAAGGGAAGCATTAACATTGCATAATTTAAAGTTTGCTTGACTTTACATTTGCAAACTTTACTCAACTAATATGAAATTTTATCCAATTTTTCCTCAATGTATGACAGAATAGTTCTCAATAATTACACGACGTGCATTAATGTTTACTTTTGAAAATATTTACTGTACATTTGGAAACTTTAATCTGCGCTATTAAAGTTTACCGAACTGCCATGTATTATTTAACCTTTTGCACGTCACAAATTATTACAATAATGTCAAACATTCTCCTTTTGGTCCATATATCCCAATTTTACTCAAAAGTTTGGTAAAGTTTCCTAACCAAATTTTCACAGTGCATGTAAAATACGTGAGTGACCTTATGCTTTCGGTTTCCAGGTTTGCCGCACAGGTACTCTTCGGAATGGCAAAGTGCGAGAGACAGTGGCAATAATGTGAGCCAAAAAAGGAGAGGCATCATGGTGTCGCCCTGAAACGCACCTCTCTGAAAAGTGATACTGTTAGTGATCACACGATGTTTTCCAGATGAGATGGTAAATCTGGTATTCCAAAGCGGCATTAATCTCTCTATGCACCTCACGATGTGTGGATGAACCTTTAAGTTTTCCAACAGACAGATGATGAGTATATGGGAGGTTGAATCGAAAGCTTTCCGGCAATTGATCCAGGCCATCGATAAAAATCACTGATAGGATGCTGCGTCCTTACAGACACATCTATCGATGACCAGATTCTCCCGACATCCTTGTACACCGTTCTTTGAGCCGCGTTGTTTATACATCTCTTGCCACACAGATCCAATTGTCCGAACAATCCTATCATTTCGGATAGTTGCGAAGATCTTATACAGTGTGTTCAGACAAGTTATTGGCCTGTTATTCTTAGGGTCAGCTAAGTTGCCCGTCTTAGGCAGGAGCACTGTGCGCCCTTCCACCAACCACTCCGGAATAGGCTCTTCCGACTTTAGATATGAGGTGAAAATTCGGGCCAGATGCTGGTGGGTTGAAGGAAACTTCTTCCACCAGAAGGTCTTGATACCATCTAGTCCCGGAGCGGAATAGTTCTTCATGCCTCTTAATACGTTTTTCACCTCCTCGATAGTGACAGGTGGGCATACCTCCTCAGGTGTTATAAGGGCATTGCATAGCTCCTTGAAGCTATTTATGCTCTTTGAGCCTTCCTTAAGTGGATGTTAAACTTTGAAGACTTCTCTCCAAAATGCTTCAACCTCCTCTGGTGATTTTCTCTGAACTACCTCTATCTTCGCTCTAGACTTCTCCTAGCGTTAGATAGTACTCTTATCTATCCGCAATATGCTGCCTGATGGTCACTAGCTTTCACTTGTTGATTGTGTGAGGACAGATCAGCAGTTCGCGCGCCAACTGTCGAACCTTGGCAGTGAATGTCCTGCCAGATGTTATGTAGTCAGCTACACATTGAATGCGGGACTCGTACTGTCTTGACCAGCCTATCTTTGTGCTGAGTTGATGCATTCGTCTTTTGGTCTTATGATCAACCGTTGGTTCTGTTTTGCGGTTTGAATCTGCCAAAGCTCTCGCTGCATTGTATATGCCACAATTGATTGTCCAGAGTTCTACTTCTTTGGAAAAATCTCCACGAAGCTCGTCATCCAGTTCAGCCAGATATTTGGGCTTGGCAGAAACCTGAATGTTGATGTTTCTCCGACTCCTAAAGCATCATTCTTCCTCTGTTGGATGCCTGTTCAAGGTTGGTCACAGTGTCATCTCTCTTTCTTTGTTGCCGGCTTGTTCTGGCTGCGGATGAGTAGGCCCTCCGCACATATAACCCCCTTTCCGAAGGTCCTCGGCACGGTTTCTGAGACGATTCTGCGAAAAATCCGAGAGCTCTGGGTGTTTCTCGCAACACAGAGTATGCAGTCGCGCCATGTAGTCTTTTCGTTCAAGGGCCATACTGGCATCATAGCTCTCCAGCAGGTCGTCCCTGAGTCGATCAGTCCACTCAAAAGTAATGCGATTCTTCTGGTCAATCGCATTGACTCTCTCTTGATTGGCTCCCCCAACTCTAGGGTACTCGGCATCATATCCAACCCATTTTCGGGAGCCCTGCTAACCATATTCAGCAGAAACCCTTGTACAGGGACCCTCTATACACAACCCGAGGACGCGAGCGGTGGCTTTGTCATTGGCCCTTCGGTTCAATTCCCAAGGAACCAAACCAAATCAAACATATATATATATATATATATATATATATAATTAAAAAAAAAAGTTAAACAACCACCGCAGGGTACCACTAAGAGCAACTGCCATCTGGAAAAAATGTCAATGGCCCCCAGTAGAACCGCGGTAAAATACACAAAGGGAGGCATACACACTCCACAAAGGAAGGCATCCATTTCAGCCAGATCTTGGGGCTTAAGAGGAACCTGCATGTTGATGTTCCTCCTTGTACTGAAATTGCCATCATCTTCAAGAAGGTGCCTACTTTCTGCGGTTGGTCTTAATGTCGTTTCATCTTCGTCTGCAGCTTGTTCAAGCAGCGGTTGAGGAAGCGCTCCGCGTACATGGATGTTTACCGACCACCTAGCAAATGGACAGCCATGACCAACCACGCATGGTATCAGGCTCACATATTTGACTTTTGCCAAACTAGAATCCTTAAAGAAACCACAAATTAAAAAAAAAGAATGATGCTTGAACTGTCGCACATAACATAACAAAAAATAATAATAATGTTTAAGAAAGAAGTTGTGGTTTTTTATAAAAAAAGTTTTCTCAATGCAATTCACTCTTCACTCCTAACACACGCACACAACCGTATTGCATTTCTCTACTCACAAATCAGTCCTTAAAGGGTCCTGTTATTCCAACCACTTTTTTTCCTCTAATTTCTCCCTCACAACAAAATACACCCTGCTAAACTCGCATACTTGAGTCAGCATTTCCTATCCATCAAGGCATGATGGTTTCTAGAAAAAGTAAACGCAAGGAAAGTTTTTCAAAGTGTTCAGTGATCTAATTAGTATTTTTAGAAGTGTTGAATGCTCTCATTCATTACTTTCAATATTCGGGTTTTTTTGAAGGCTACCCATTCGGTGGCCCTTGCAGCGTTCCGCGAGTCTAACATCGTGTTGTATATTTGGACGGCTAACCCTTAAGATTGGGCCCTTGCCGCGTAACGCGCCGTGCTTGTGACATCGTGACTTGAAGGGTAATCCCTCCGGTTGGCCCTTGCCTCGTGACGCGTAGATAGTTCCGTGTGACGGGAATAAAAAATTTTTTTCCTTGAAGGCTAACCCTTCAGGCTAGGCCCTTGTCTCGCGCGCCGTGCTAAACAAGGACACTAGAACGTGTCTTCAACCGACACAGATAACCGGGTTCGCGCAACCAACGGTACGCAAAAATCTTCCGTGTGAGATTCCTCCGTCCGGGACTGGGTTTTCCGTGAGCGTGAACCGAACAAATTTGTTCGAAGTAATTTTTAGATTAGACGAGTAGATTTTCTTTTGTTCGTAAAAAATAAGATGGAAAGTAAAAAAATTAATTTCATGGAAAAACATCACAAAAGACGAAAAAAATTAGAAGACAAAAGTTGTTCAACCAGAACAATTGTAACAAAAACATTTTTTTAATGGAACGCGCACTTTTCCCAATTATAAAAACAAAACAATGAAAATATTTATATGTCAATGCTAATGCATATTATGAATTTTGATAATATAAATTTATTGATATGATACATTTTTCAGGGTAGCTGAGAATAAAATTTAATGCAAAATAAGAAACAAATATTAAAGTAATCATTAAAAATAAAATTCGTATTTTATATCACACAGTTGAACATATTGTAGAAAAGTTCGCATTTTTGACGAAATCGAGTGCGAAGCACGAGATAAGTAATGAGAATGTGTTCGTTAAAGCCGAAGAAGCTTTAACAAAAGACAATTCACAATCACCAAATTAGAGCTGTCGATGCTTTGGCCTTTAGTTTCAAAAGGCCTGCCTATAAATGTGGGGAAAATACAAATTAAAATTTTTAAGAACAAAGCTACGGTCGGACGTTTGGACGTTTGTCAGAAATAGATTTTCTTAATTTTAATGTATCATGTTTCGTGTGAAAATGACACATAAATAGTGTTTCAAAAAAATCAATACCTAACAAAATGTTACAGACAGCAATGCATCTCTAAACTGGTTTTCCGATACGAGATGCATAATAGGTTAGGTCGCAAATAACAAATTCTGAGATTCGAAATTGCTAAAACGCGAAAAATTAGCATATTGTGATCATAAAAAAGTAAACAAGTACTTTGGAATCCATAGCCATGCAGCTTGGTTACCCGCGCTGGAAAAAATGTTCAAAAATTTATGTTTTGCTGAGTTTTTGAATTTTCTTCAGTCTTAATTCTTTTTCTTATATGGGCATATCCACGTCAATTGTCATTTCCTCTCAAAAAAAGTCAAAAACAAATCTCAAAGTACACATTTCAAAACTTTTTCCTACGTTCTACAAAAATTTAGAAACACATTGTTTAGCTTGGTCAATATTATTGCGCATGCGCACAGTTTGCACGAAATATTGAAATTAATAAATCCATAAAATCAATTTAATGCAATATATTTTATGAACGGAAGGTGAAAGGGGGTTTTTTCTTCTTTTGTAATGCTTAGGACACTTTTCAGTAGTGTGTGAATTACCATCTTTTCGATTTACAATATACTGGATGTTTTTTTTTAACTTGAGACATCGAATCATCTAAAAAAATACGCATCCTATGAAAAAAATATCCCTAATAAAAGCTTTTTATTATTGAGGGGGAAAAGCGACTTGGAAAAAATGTACCCCACCCTACCCCCCAGGAAGCAGGAGTATAAGGAGTTTCCGCAGATAAATAATGCCGACTCTTTTTGAAAAATTCGAAAATTTATTAATAAATTTTTAATCATCATATTCCATCTTTTATTCTAAATCAAGGTCGGTTGTTTTTCCAATACTGAAATGTATATCCTGACCATTTGGAATATAACAGGTCAAAAATGTAACAGGTAAAAGAAAATATATCATCCTAATTATCATTTTTACAAGCAAGTATTACGAACTATCACAGAAAAGTGGAAGCTAATCTCTACTGCTAATTTTCTGTGCTTGATTCTGCCATTCAAATTAAATGAAATAATGAAAACGATGAAATGAAACCTTTAATAAAAAGCAAAAAAATTCATTTTGATATCATTTTTTTCTGTGTCATTAATTCTCAAAAATCGATATCAACACAAGGAAAGTAAATTTCAAGGTTAGAAAATATTATTTTTATTCAACGATAATACAAATTTATGTTCAATAATCAAATTAATTGAATATATAATAATAATTTTGAAAAATTAATTTTAAATTTGTACAAAACTACAATCCCGAGTAAGAATCATGAGCATGGGAGTGATCAATCATTGACATTCCAAAGTATAAAAAAAGTATGGTAAATGAGACGATCACATACTTCAAGTATATTGAAATAGTATAGATGAAGTATATCTAAAGTATAGCTCAAGTATGACTGTAGTATGGCTGAAGTATAACTGAAGTATAACTGAAGTATAGCTGAAGTATGGGATATACTTCATCTATACTCAAGTATAGCTGAAGTACAGATTGTACTTCATTTATACTTAAGTATGGCAAAAGCATTGGGCATAGAATTGCCCTCATTTGTTCTTCAAGATACCCTAGCAACGTGATAAAACATAATGTATCATAAATGACAACTCTTCCAAAAGGTTAAGAAGTTCGCGATTGAAGTTATTCCATGAGTCAAATATGTTTTGAATATTGTTCGTGAGGATATACAATATGCAACGGATATACAATTGACTGCTTATATGACTCTCATGTCACATATATTGGTAAGAGATCCAGAATCTTTGATTTCTAAACATAATATTAATAGCATACTGCAGCTATACTTCTCAGGTATACTTTAAAAATACTTCTCCTATACTTAAACTATACATTGTTATAATTTAGTTGTATTTGAGCTATACATCCACTATACTTCATTCAAACATACATGAAGTATGGCAGGGGCGAACGCAGGAAATATTTTGGGGGGGGGGGGAGGGGGTGTCTCATAAAAAAATATATCAACCTTTTTCGAGATTGCAACATTTGTCATAAGTTTTTTGTCAAATTTTATGCCAAACATCTTTATTTCGCACATATATTACGATAATAATGACTCATTAAACCTTACCCGTGCAGAAATCGCCATATATATTACCGATTACCGACTAGGGCCTGATCCGATGTATACTATCTGGTCCTGATAGGAATAATTATGTGGCCCTGACTCGTACCAGACCGGGCTATGTACTGTAACGTCAAATAGCCTCTTCGCAGCGCCATCTTCAGCCATATGCGGTAGATGTAATATAATCACGAACATAACCTTAATTTTTGTTTTCCTTCGTGGTGTTGTGTTGCAAATGTTCTGGAAGTGTTCGACCGTATAATATATTCTTAACACATTAATAATAAATGACAACATTAAGGAGCACACCGTGTGTTCGCAAACATCGTGCCATCAGCAAAATTCCGTATTTACGCGATGAAAGCGAAAGCAACGAAGGTAAGTCTTTTATGGTATTACATTTTTTATGGTATTATTACATTTTGTGATATATTTAATTGTATTGTACTGGATCCAAGTTCTAACCTAAACATTCGATTTCCTCATTTTAGTCAAAAAAATTATGATTTGTTATTTTTTCGCTCAGTAGCGTTTTTTTTTTGTAAAACAAGTAGTTGCAATTTTGAGGTTATATTTTGTATTCTACGTTTAAAGCTATGCATGTTATCGCTTCAGTGACGGGGCAAGGGATAATATTTGTGGATTGAAATGAAGAAATGTAATGTTGACATATTCAATGCAACCGAAGAGTAACTGCTGTCCCACATGAGCAACGTCTTCTGGAATGCAAAAGACTGCGACGGTAATCGGAAGCAGAGGTCCAAATAACCATTTTTAATTATTTTTAAGGTGTAGTTAAAATAAAGTTTAATCCTATTAATTTGGCTCTTCATTTAATATTCTGTTATAATTATTTTGAAGGATTTTAATTCCTACTGAAAAGTAAATAATGTGGCTAGACTCGGGTAAATAATAGGGGCCAGACCGGGGACAGATCGGACGTTTGATCGGTCCCCTAGACATGGCTCCGAGGTGGCTACGTGTTTCATGATGAGTCTGGCCCTGACTCGATTTCCCTACCAGGGCCCGATATGAACGAGTCTGGGCCCGGTCGGGGCCACGGTGAAATTTCTGCATGGGTATCAAACATTAAGAAGTACTTATATGTATTAAAACCATTCCTGCTAATTGCTAATAAACAAGTTCTCACAAACAATTAAACTCTGTTATCAAGTTGTCGCAGCTACAGTGCTATACTCATTTCTTTCGGGTTTTTAGCCATGATATCTAATATTTAATCAGTGCTGATTTGTCGGTCCCTATGAACATTGAGAAGAGCTAATCCATTCTATCGTTTGGTAACGAAGATCCCGTATGAAAAAGAAGTATTGGAAAGTATTGGTTTGAATACTTTTTTCGCGAATAAATATTGGAAATCCAATAGTTTTTCGCAAAAAAAGTACTGGATCCGATACTTACCAATACTTTTTTTTCATAAGTAATGGATTCATCTGAAAGGATAGATTTTTATAGTTTTCAGACAGTACCCAGTAACAGAATTGTTCTTTAACACACTATTTTTATATCTATTATAAAATAATTTATTCCAATTCAGTTAACAACACCACATTTTCAGTGAACGACACCGGTATTAATTTTGAACTTAAAAGAATTCAGAAAGGTATTTGTAAGAAATGATGACGGTGATACCACGCTGAAAACACCAGTTCTCGTAAGATCACTGAAGTTAAGCAGTGTTGGGCGTGGTTATTACTTGGATGAGTGACTGTTCGGGAATACTGCGTGCTGTTCGTAAGTCAATTTTTTACGATCTACATGTATTATTTTTATAATGAAATATTATGTAATTTAGTTGCGTTAGACAATAAATGAAATAGCAATCATAACAACTTGGATATCATTGAAGAAATAGGGGATGAGGGTTTTTTTTCAACAATCTTTTTTTAATAACTTTTTTTCCAACAATTTTTTTTCACAAAATTTTTTTTCAACAATTTTTTTTTTTAAATTTGTTTGCCCCAAATTTTTTGACATAACATTTTTTTCAAATTTTTTTTCAAATACTCAAAAAAAATGTTTGGTTTAACAAAATTTCTTTACTCCACTCTATGCAATATAAAATTAGTATTTTTCGTTACCACCTCCGAACAATTTTTTCGGACGGGCGTTGCAAAAAATAGTGTGTGATACACGAGTGATACACGTGCGCGTAGGTGATTGTGTGCGAGTGTGAATTTTGCAGCATAAGCCGATGTGCGAAAACGTAGACGAGTGCATCATGCTCTTTTGCCCGGGAGGGAGGGGGGCACGAAACTCTAAAAATAAAACAATTTCGTGATAAGGTTTTGAAGGGCGGGGCTGCTAAAAAATTCCCATTATCCTCCAATAAATTATCGATAAAATGAAGAACATGAATAAAATCAATAAAATTAATGAAGCGAATGAAACGGATAAAATGAATAAAATAAATAAAATCAATAAAGTCAATGGAATCAGTGAAACCAGCATAAATTTTATATTATTGATGTTATTGATGTTGTTCATTTTATTGATAATGAATTGATTTTATTGATTTTCGTGATTTCATGCAATTTATAGTTTCTACTGATTCATTTGGTTGTATTTAAAAAAAAGTCGAATATTTATATTGATTTTTTTATTTCATTAGAAAATACAATGAAGTAAATCAATACATTATATTAAATCACTAAAATCATTAAAAAACAAATTATATTTAAAAAAGTCAAAATTGTACTGATTTTATTGATATTATTAATTTTGTTACTGTATGTATTTCATTGATTTTTTTTATTGTTTTCAATGTTTTTATTCAATTCATTGATTTAATTGATTTATTTAATTGTATTTTTAAATAAAATAAAGAAAATCTGAATAAATATTCGATTTTTTTATTAAAAATACAATCAAAGGAATCAATAAAAACAATGCATTAAATGAGATTACTAAAATCGATAAAAGCAGCTTGTCATCAACAAAATCAATTAAAAAAAACAACATCGATAAAATATAAATTTTATTGATTTTATTGTTTTGATTGATTTATTGTATTTTATTGATCCTATTTATTTTGTTCATTGGATTGTTTCTGTTCAATTTATTGATTTTTGTTATTATCTCTCTTAATTTGTCTAGTTACCATTTTTTCCCTTCCCAGTTCTTCCCTTATCGTGTTTCCTGGACAACTCCAACTAACCTCTATTAACCATGTCAGAAATCTCATGCATGCTTTCCACTTTCCTATGTTCCTTCCATCCCCAAACCTCCACTCCATAACACAACACCGCCGAAACCAACGCATCAAACAACCAAACCCTCGTTCTCCAATCGTCATTGAACCTTCTCTTTCCTATACCCCATACCTTGCCAATTACTTTACTTTCACATTCGATTCTTTTCCTCACCTGTACCTCGTTTCCCCCTCCTGCCTCAAACCGAAAACCTAAGCAACAGAACTCTTCCACACTTTCAACTGTTTGTACGTTCATCTTCCAAACGTTACCTATTTTGCTGTTTCTATTTCTTAAGCACATCACCTTGGTCTTCCCTACGTTCACCGTCAGTTCTTTTGTTCCCACATCCTTTTCGAAAATTCTCATCATTAGGTTCATCCCCTTTTCATCGTCTGCTAATAGAGCTACGTCGTCCGCGTATGCTAGAGAGTATAGTTTGCTATTACCCAAGAATTTTTTAGCATCCCCGCCCTTCAAAAGCTTATCACGAAAAAGATTTTTGTTGCTCCACCCTATCAAAAAAATATTAATATTTATCATCAAAAAATGGTCATAACTTTACAAATAACTAGTTTTTATAACTTCGGAAATCCCGAAATTTATGCATGAATCAAACAAATGATTCATAAAAAAATCAACATACTATAAAAATATTTTTGTGTCAACAATAATAATTTTTGTATTCCTAAAATATTTCCCTGACGCTGCTTACTCTATCTGCCCATAATTCAAACCCATAGTTATTCTACATGGATTTCTTATAACCCGTTTTTCTCGTAAACCGCTTTCTATCTTAGTAAACTGTTTCAGCTTTTTTTATTTCAAATGAGGCTTTGCTCACAAAAGATTATCAAAATCTGCGTCCCCCGTTACAAGCTTCTTGATATAATTAATTCATAGTTGGACGACCTAATAAACTTGGAATTTATAAAAAAATTCGAAAAGCCTAATTTGGAAATTTCAGAAATCGAATTTGATGGTTTTGGAATTTATTGGTGAGTAACTTAATAAATTTATAATTCATAATTTCAAAATTTTCAAATTATAATTTCAAAGTTTTAATTTCAAACTGGGTAAATTTACATAAAATCATAAATTAGTTTATCTATAAACTTGGTGCATTTTCCGATGCTGTCTGCAAAACCTATTTCAATATTTTGTAGTGAATTTCATTCACATTTTTTATTTTCATTTCTCAATTGAAAACTGGAGACTCGAAGCCTGGACTCGCGGTCGATGAGGAAGGGCCCCCCGATTTCGCGAGTGGCAGTGTTTGGTGTGAAGGAAGAAGGGTGAGTGAAGGCAAGGGTGTAAAGGGTCAAAGTGAGTTCTGAGAAAAGGAAATTGGAGCGTAGGAAATTTTGGAGATTAGGGGTGAAAAATAGTTGTCGGGCAAGGGGGGTAAGAGGTAGGTGAGTAAAAAGCGGGGAACTTCGCGGAACAGTGGGTAAGGTGGGATACTGATGAGGTTGGTGGTCGGTTAGTGGGGAGAAGGGGGGAGATGAAAGTAGCGGTCAAGAGACGTTTGAGACGCCGACCAGGGTGGGGACGGCAGAGAGAAGGGATTCGAATGGCGAAAAAGAGTGAGCGTGACCAGTAGTGAGGGGGAAGAAAAAAGAAAAAGAGAGGAAGGGGACGATGAGTTAGAAACGGACAAGGAAAGCAAGAAAGCTAGGACTAAACTCACTAAACGGAAAACACCAGATAGAGATAGAGGGGTTGGAGGGATTTTTGAAAAACTAGAGGCTCACATAAAAGGGATTAGAGAGGAAACAAGGAAAAGACTGGATGATAGAATAGGCAGGGAATTATGTAAGGGCGGAAGTGAGAAAAGTAAGAGAAAAGTGGGAAGAGTGGCATAAACTCTGTAAAGAGGAGAAGGATAAGGCATGGCGTAAGCTAGAGAGCATAGAGAATAGACAGAAGGAGGATGACGAAAGAAGAAATAGTGAGATAAAACAGTTGGGCGAATGGGTAAGCAACTTATAAATGAGGAATGAGCATATGGGGAAAGTAACAGAGGGTGCGGAAATATAAATAGGGAGTAATAAGAACGTGCAAAATGAGAATGACAGATTGAAGAAGAGATTCAGTGTCATTGAAAGGAGATTAGAAGGGGAAGAAAGGGCGAAGAGAAAAGATAACATAATAGTTAAGGAATTGACAATAGAGAGTGAAACAGGGTAGGTGGAAATCATAAATCTTCTAAGAGATATTGGAGTTCAGGTAAGGGTAGAAGGATTTAAGAGAATAGGAGGGACGGAGGAAGGAAAAGAAGGAATGTTTATAGTAAAAGTAGGGAGTGAGGAGGAGAAGAAGTTAATTATGGAAAACAAACAATTATTAAAAGGAAGAAGGCAAAGAATTGAAAAGGATCTGACATGGAGGGAGAGGAAAAGTAGATGGCAAATAGAACAGAGGACATGGGTAGAGAGGAAATAGGGGCGCATGATATGGATAGGGAGAGACAGATTATGAATAAATGGGGAAGGATGGTTCTGGGACAAGGAATCAGAAGAAATGAGGAAGAAAGGAAAAAGAGTTGAGAAAGGTAGAAAAAAGGAAGATGCAAAAGAGGTTAGAGATCAAACAGAGGGGTTTCCGAAGAGCAAGGCGGAAGAAAAATGAGGAGGCTAGGTGAGGGAGAGATGGTAAAAACGTGAAAATAGTTTTCTGGAACGTGTCAGGCTCGAAAAACAATAATGACGTTTTTTTGCGGGAGTTAGAAGAGTGATATGTGATTATGATGAGATAAACCTGGCCAGATGATAAGGATTGGAAGGGGATGAAAAGCATGTTACCTAAAGGATGTGTGTGGACAATGCAAGGAGCAAGAAAGAAACACCTTAAAGGTAGAGGGATGGGCGGCATGGTCTCAGGGGTGAGAGAAGAACTGACGTTAAAAGGGAGAACAGAGGAGGACAGGGAGGAAAAGGATGGAACAATGGTAAGAAGGATTATAATTGGAAAAGTAAAAATAGCGGTGGTTTGTGTATATAGGAGAAGAGGGGAAGAGGAAGTTTGGAGAGTGATGAGGAGGTGGATAGAGGAAAAGAAGGAAGAGTTGGTTTTGATAGGAGGTGACTTGAATGCCTGGACTAGCAAGCGAGCGGGAGGGACTTGGGATGAAGAAGAGGAGGCCTATATAAGGAGCTCCAAACATAGGGAGATAGATCGGGAGGGGAGGAGGTTACTAGACGTAATAGGAGAAACAAGATGGTTCATATGTAATGGCAATACGAAAGGAGATGAGAAGGGAGAGATCGAATTTATAGGTAAGGGAGAAACAGTAATAGACTACATCCTGGTGGGAGAAAGAATGAGGAATATGATATTCAGTATGAATGTGGGGGATGAGATAGAGTCCGAGCACTTCCAAGTAATAGCTACACTGAAAGGTGGCGTCCATAAACGCACTAGAGGGAGAAAGGAAAGAGGGGGAGAAAGGAACACGAAAATGGGAGTCTAGGGGGTAGATCAATTAAAAGAGTTTAAACAAAAAATGGAAAAGGAGAATGTTACCTATGAAAGCTGGAGGGAGTAGACTCGTTAATTGAAAGGTTGAAAGGGTCGACTGAGAAGGCAGGGGATGAGATAGGTACAAAAGAAGGAAGAGAAGAGGGAAATTGAGGCTGGTGGGACGAGGAATACAGGGAAAGTATAGAGACAATGAAAGTGAATGTAAGAGAATGGAGGAAAGGAGAAATAGAGAAGGCGGAGTACAATAGGAGAAAAAGAGAACACGAGAGGATGCTGGAAAGGAAAAAGCAAAGGGGAAAGGAGAAATACATGGAAGAAGTGGAAAAAACGATCAAAGGAGGCAGGGCCTGGGATATGATAAATAGGGAAAGAGGAGGAAGGAAGGGCGTGAATGATGAAATAGAAATGTGTGAGTGGACGGATTACTTTAAGGGTCTGTTAGGGGGAGAACAAAATAGGATCAAAGGGGAAAATAGAAGGATCGTCCAGGGAGAAATGGAGGAAGGGAACGAAATAAAGATTTTTTTATTAAAAATACAATCAAATAAATCAAAAAAATCAATAAAAAAAATCTGCCCTCTCCGTGGGCACATTCTCATCGCGCGCAGCTCGCTTTGCTCGCAAGTTTGAGCGCGCCTAGGGCGCGCGACTGTTGGATCTCGCGCTTCGCGCTCGATCATATATTTACCTCGCGCTTCGCGCTCGATTATGTATTCACCTCGCGCTGCGCGCTCGGGCGTATTTACATAGCGCTTTACGCTCAATTCCTCTAGATCTTTAAACTTCGTGTTCGACTCCGATGAAAAGAAAAAGTTTATTTCCAAATATTAGAAAATTATCAAAACCTCTACATATGAAGTGATTGTTAAGTTTGTTTTTATTTTAGACTGAAAAGGAAATTTATTTACTCAAGGTTCTATCGACCTTAAGGAACACATTCTCATCCAGATACTCGCGGTTCGCGATTTGTATTTGATTTCAAGTCAAGAATAATTATATAAATTAGGCGATCAATTTTATTAGTTGAAATGTTATTTTAGATTTTCCGTTTTTCAAGAAAGTTATTTCTTCATTTTGAATATATTCTTACGACGAAAATTGATTTTTCCAAAGTTTTCCAAAAATTTGATTTCTTTTACTGTCAATGTTATTTTCACGAACAAAATAAAAACTACGCATCCTATCGAAACATCATGAATAAAAAATTTGTACCTCTTCTTTGAATGAACAAATGTTGTCTCCGTCATGTTTTTCGTAGCTTGTGTTATTCGCCTAAAAATTTATTTTTTCTATTTTCAATGCTGTTTTTCATGAATAAAACAAAAACTACGCGTCATATCAAAAAGTGAATAATAACAAATTTGTAGATTTTTTTTAGGTGCATAATTTTGGTTCAGTCATCTTTTGTCGTATCTTGTATAGTTTCACAGCAAAATGGAATTTTGGATTTCTCATTATTTTGTTGTGCGATCAGAATTTAAATTTTTTTTGAAAAATTCGAAAAGTTGTTATGAAAATATTCTAAGGTGTTCAAAAATCAACGTTTTTCTTTTCTTGACTTTTTTTCATAACGTGCGTTTTTCGGCTTAAAATGTTCATTTTCGTTTGTTTTTTGGAATTTTGAAAATGCTATAACTCTGGTTATTTTTTTTTTATCTGAAAAAGTCATTAGGATATTTTTTTCCTCTATTTTCTTACTACTAATAACCGTCCATAGAATTTCCAAATCTTCAAAAAAAGTGTTCTAAAAAATTTTCAAAATGTGCTCACTTTTTGAATTTTCATCCAAAATAGCTGGTTAACAAACTTGTTCTTTCTTTTTAGGCCCTAAAAATGTGTGCCAAAGCACAACCCAATCTGATTATTTTTTCGAATGTTATCGTGCCTACAGACAGACACACAGACAGACAGACAGACTACAGACAGACAGACACCTTGGTAAAAATCTTTTTTTCTAGCTCAGGGGGTCTCAAAACGTGGAGATTTGATGAAAACCGACCAAGTCAAATTTTACATAAAACCAATACCTTCTCATTAGAATGAGAATGTAAAAACAACATCAATAAAATATAAATTTTATTGATTTTATTATTTTGACTGATTTATTGTATTTTATTGATCCTATTGATTTTGTTTATTTTATTGTTACTATTCAATTTATTGATTTTTATTATTGTAAATATTGGATTTTTTCATCAAAAAACACAATCAAAGGACTCAATGAAGTCCATAAATTGAATGAAATACTAAAATCCGTAAAATATTGATTCTATTGATTTTATTGATGTTGTTTATTTTAATGATTTTCTTGATAATAAATCGCTTTTATTTATTTGAGAGATTTTATTCAATTTATTGAATTCATTGATTCAGTTGATTGTACTTTTTAATAAAAAATTTGAATATTCATAATAAAAAAGCGATAAATTGAACAGAATCTATAAAATCAAATCGACAACATCAATAAAATCAATGGAAACAAAAAATAAAATCAATCAAAACAATAAAATCAATAAACTGAATAAAATCAGTAAACTGTAGATTTCATTGAGTTGTTTTTTATTGATTTTGTTGATAATAAGTTGATTTCATCGATTTCAGTAATCTCATTCAATGTATTGATTTTATTCATTCATTTGATTGTATTTTTTAACAAAAAAATCGAATAATTATACTGATCTTCTTTATTTTATTAAAAAATACAATGAAATAAATCAATAAATTGAATAAAATCACTAAAGACAATAGAATCAAATTACTATCAATGAAATAAAACGAATGAACAGCATTAATAAAATCAACAAAATCCATACAATAAAGAAATCAATAATATCAATAAAATCAATGAATTGATTAAAATCACTAAAATCACGAAAAATATTTTTGTGTCAACAATAGTAATTTTTGTATTCCTAAAATATATCTTTGAAACTTTTCATTATTTTTTTTATAATATGCATGCATATTCACGGTAATATATTGGAAAAGAAGAATTAGAAACAAAAAAAAATTGAAAAAAGTACGAGGACGCGAACGCATAACGGCAGAATCTATAGCCTAGAACTTAGAACATTTCCCTGACGCTGCTTACTCTATCAGTACATAATGCAAACCCATAGTTATTCTGCACGGATTTCTTATAACCCGTTTTTCTCGTAAACCGCTTTCCATCTTAGTAAGCTGTTTCAGCTTTTTTAATCTCAAATGAGGCCCTCTTTGCTCACAAAAGATGATCAGAATCCGTGCCGCCCTTTACATGCTTCTTGATATAATTAATTTATAGTTGGACGACCTGATAAACCTTGAATTTATAAAAAAAATTTGCAGAGGGCCTAATATGGAAATTTTAGAAATCGATTTTGATGGTTTTCGAATTTATTGCTATGTAACTTGATAAATTTATAATTCATAATTTCAAAATTTTCAAATTATAATTTCAAAGCTATAATTTCAAACTGGGTAAATTTACAAATTTACATACAATCATAAATTAGTTTATCTATAAAATTGGTGCATTTGCCGATGCTGTCTGCAAAAACTATTTTAATATTTTCTAGTGAATTTCATTCAGATTTTTTATTTTCATTTCTCAACTGAAAACTGGAGACTCGAAGCCGGGACTCGCGGTCAATAAGGAAGGGCGCCCCAATTTCGCGAGTGGCAATGTGTGGAGCGGACTTCAGAGCATCGAAGATTCGGAGCTCGAATTTGACACTGGTCTATATGCCGAGTTTTCTTTGCTGCTTACAAATACAGTCGCATGGACTTCACATACACAGGACATCTAAATTTTGCCCTGCGCGTTACCCTTTTCTAAGCATGAACTAAATAATCTTCGTTAGCGTAGTCACTTATGAATCAGCGGAATTCAATGTGAAATTGGGTGATTTAGCAGACTATACACGCTCCTTTAATGGATGCTGTAAAAAAGATTATTTTTTGATAAAGTCATGGCAGATAAGACTTTGTGAAGAAATTTTTTTCCGAATTTTATATTTTCATGAGAGCGCCTGTTTTTCAGGTTCCTCAAAAATACCAACTCTGATTTTTGGGCTTGAACCCTTAATATTAAAAACCCACCCCTTGATACCACGCAGATATGAATTTTTCAAGAAAAAATCTTTTCTAGAATTTCACAGTATAAATAGAGTCTCTGATTTTTGGGCTTCTCAAAAATACCAACACCGACTTCTATCCAATTATTGACGTTAAAAAACAACTCCTTGATACCACACATATATGACTTCGCTAAAAAATAATCTTTTTAAGGATTTTACAGTGCCATTAGAGTCTCTGATTTTTGGGCTCCTCAATAATACCAACAGCGGGTTCTGAGCTGCAACCTTTGACGTTAAAAACCATCCCCTTCATACTAAGCAGAGATGGCTTTGTTAAAGAATAATCTCTTTCAGAATTTAACAGTGTCATTAGAGTCTTTTTTTTTAATCTACTTAAAAATACCAACTCCGATTATTGGGCTTCAACCCTGAACGTTAAAAAAAACCTTATGATACCATGCAGATATGACTTAGTCAAAAAATCTTCTTTATTATTTTACAGTGTTAATACATTTTATGATTTTTGTGGTCCTCAAAAAATACCAACTTCGATTTTTGAGCTCTAACCCTTATAGCCAAAAACCAACCCCTCTGCACACCGTCAGTACGACTTTTCCGGAAAATTATCTTTTGTCGGAATTTTATAGGCTGAGTAGCGTCTCTGATTTTGGGCTCATTGAAAATCGTTTTTGCAAGAAAAAAATGCAAGCATTCGAGAGCCCAAGGAAAGCTCAACACCACTTTCTATTCTGTTTTCCCAGGTTTGAGTTTTTACTAAGGGGGTGGTTAATTGTACATAGGGGCGGATTTTGAAAGAACTTTTTGTTACCGTTTTTAGGATGAGTCTCACACTCAGTGCGTAAATGCATTCTCACCTCCTCTACAAAAAAAAAACCTCATCTCGGAAGCTTAAAGAGCAAACTATTTTTTAGCATAAAATTTGAAAAAAAAATTGTCCATGAATCGTCCATGAATTGCGTTTAATGTTTGAAATTGTTGTGAATTGCAGTTATGCAATAGAATAAGTGTACTGTTCTATTTCTGTGGATTTCTTGGAAAGTCTGTAAAGAAATGTATTACAGTCATTTAACGACTTGCAATTGAAAGCGAATCATTTAGATAGTTTTGAATAGGCAATTCTGTTTAAATTTAATAATTGGCTTATTTTTCAGAGAAGTTGCAAATTTTGCATCTATCTTTTCTTTCAAATTTTCAACAAAATTCAAGGAGCATGTTTTGGAAATCTACCGCTGCATATTATCTGTCACAATTTCCTTCATTACACATAAAAAGCATTCTGTCACAGCAATACATTCTAATCACACAATAACTTAGAAATTCAAAGTTTACCTAAACTGTTAGAAAATTCTTGAAAATGTAAGCACTTTTAAATTACAAATGTAACTTAAATTGCAAGTACTGGTAACTGAAATTGATTGTCATGCACTTCAAACTGATAATTCATTTATGAAAATCCTTCATATCCTATTTTTATATGTTAAAATGGTGTTTCAAATTTATTTGTATAAAAAAATTGGATAGCTTTTATCATACTGTAATCCGAAGATATTTGAAACTATGAATTCCATGGAAGAAAGCAAATAGAATCTAAAATCCCGACCTATCCAATAATTCACCTCACGTGTACACCAGAGTCCCTCTATAGTAGCTGTCTCGGGGGTTACCTTAATAAACAAAGATACTATGTCGGAACTCTCCGAACGGTTCTTCTTCTCCTTCTTGCTTATGGCTTTTTATAGCGCCGAACCGTAAACAACGCAAATCCGCTGAACTTACGAACGCCTCCCTCTCGTCCCCTTGGACCTTCTTGTCTCTTATAGAGGGAATACTATAGAGGGACTCTGGTGTATTCATATTTTGGACTCTAACATGATTTGAAGATAAGTAATTCACTTACAAAGTCAACAAAACTTAATCAATGGGAAATACGAGATGAACTACTGACTTAATTACTTACAATTAATTAACTGAAAATAATTTCTGAAGTGAAAACTAAAACGATGAATGTTCGAAATGATCGTGTTTGCATTTTAATGCACACTGTACATGAAATTTAATATGAATGTGTGGAAAAAACTTCCAATGTCTATAATATTCATCAGAGTAAGAAAATGATTTAACAACATTTTTACGTAGATGCGGCTGGAACTTTCATTTGCATAGTAGCAAATAAATGACACCAACAGCTTCGTCTTGGAAATAAAAAACCAAGAAAGAGAAGAGTGTATATTCAAATGAATGAAAATCAAATACATAAGTTCATGAAGAGACGTTTTCTTCTGTATAGATTGAAGCCCTTATTACCCTGGCAAAAATATTTGGCTTTGATTTTGTCTTGAATGTCTTTAACATGTCTTCAAGACCATGATGTCTGGTTCCGTTTCACAAGATAGCTATTGGAGACATACAGACTTGTCTTGCATTTATGGTTGTAGCTGTGCCAAGGAAAGACCAGGTAGACTTGCGTTGAGACACGGAAAGATAATGTGTGTATTGGTTTTCTTACTACCGGCAGGGCCAGCCAATTCCAGATAGGTTGGAACCAAACAGTTTACATTTGCCGAGCATTGAAATTTTACATTCGATTAAATTCGTAATTTTGTGAAAACTGATTTTCAAATTGAAAATTTGGAACCTGTCAGTCTCAAAAATTAAAAGCATATACAATTTTCCATGAAAAGATTAAAATTGTAATTTTCTACAAGCATATAGTGACATTTTCGTTACGCGCTGCGTGCGCGGCTCGCAGGTTTGAGCGCGCCTAGGGCGCGCGACTGTTGGTTCTCGCGCTTCGCGCTCGATAATGTGTTAACCTCGAGCTACGCGCTCGGTCTTCATATTTCCCACACATTTGTGCACAGTCCTTCTGAAACTAAAGATCAAAGCGTGAACAACTGTAATTTCATGGTTGTGAATTCTCTTCTGTTGGAGCTCCTTCGGCTTTAACGAACACATTCTTATCACGTATCTCGTGCTTCGCACTCGATTTTGTCAAAAATGTGAACTTTTCTACATTATGTTCAACACTATTATATCTAATGTACATTATGTTTATTTCTGTACCTCGATCTGGTACTATGAAGAGGGTTCTCAAAGCACCTACGGCCTTGACGATTACATTCTCATTGCGATACTCGCTGTTCGCGCTCAGCAGCTAGACTATACAGTCCATTGCTTTTGAAAAATAAAACCATGTGAAAACTAGTGAAAATTCTGATTAGAATTTTTTAATCTACCAGAAAATTTATTTTTCTACTTTATGAAAGTTTTAAAAATTTTGAAAAGTATATAACTTTTCTAATTTCCATCGAAATAAAAAATTTCATTAAGATAATTTTCAAGTCTTTCACCCATCTGTAAGAAACTGTCACAAAAATTTCTGAAACTGCAAAAATTTTGTTTTCTTTAAATTTTGAAAATGTTCTGAAATTTTGTATTTTGGTTGGAAATATCTAGTTAACGAACTTAACCTTCATTTTAATACCCTTAAAAAGGTTACCAAAGGCTGACTCGATTGGACAAATCCTTCAAAAGTTAACGTGGCTACAACATTCAGGTAACCATACAGACATACAGACAGACATACAGACAGGCATACAGACAGACATACAGACCGACGTACAGCCATACAGACAGGCAGACACCGACCAAATTTTATGACTTTCGGACTCTGGGAGTGCCGGAACATAAAGATCCGTTAAAAACCAGAGATCGAAAATTTGGACGATTACAATACACTCTCATGAATGAGAATGTAAAAATGAATACCATGAAGATAAATGATATGAACATTCTATAAAATGTAAAGTGGATTAGTGATGACCCTTGCAGGCCTTGGAAGACTTTTGGCTTGTCATCACGTTGTAAATCCCTCAGGTTTTATCCAAATCGCATAATCTTTTCTGAAGACATACATTTTTGTGTTCAAGTCGAAAATATGTGTCTCCAGACATCAAAAATAGTATGGTTCCATCTCACGAGCTAGACATACAGAATAACATGAAAATTTCTTGGATAAGTCTTCACCCAAGACAAGATCAAGACCATAGATGTTTACCCGGGTACTACTAGTTTATTATAAATCATGTAGCGTATGGAAGAGAGTCTCTATGATCTTACGTATGTCAATATCTCAAATTCAATCAAATATGTAATTGTCGATTCTCTTGATAAACCTATCAACGAAAAAAGAAAATGGGAGATTTGTTGCCTAACAAGGAGATGGCCGGACATGTTTTTTTCTTTATTCAGATTTTTTTAAATGAAAGGCTATTACTAGTAGACTTATTTTCCCAAACAAGGTGTGGTGTGCCTTTTGGCCAGTTCTGAGGGAAATGGTTTTAAAATTCTAAAGCAGTTTACATGACTTATAAGAAAAAATCTTTCGGCAGCCCTCGAACGGCCCCGTAGCTTAACAGTCATGTTTTTGAGTCAAGAACGTAACAAGTGAGTCCTAATTTTGGTAATATTTTTCTTGAAACTGGAAAGAGAACGCATTTTACAGCTTGGACGAATAAATTTCCTAGTAATAACCTTCCATTAAAAAAAAATACGGATATTGTTCAGGCCAGTTTTACATAGATTCTGTCTCATTATGGGGCCTTCTAGAGAACTCTAAAAAACAGAAATACTTTTTTCTTAATTTTATGATCTGGCAACCCCCTCAATACAAAAAAGCTAATAATTTTATTATTTTTTCCCTGTCCTAGTCTGCCTAACGTTTGTGTATCTCTGGTCCGCCTTTTTTTAGGTCATGCCGTTCGCTTCATCCCAGAGTGATCGCGAATTTATTCTGGCGAGTCGACGCATCTCGGCGACGTCTGGAATAGTAGTACTTTACACTCAGCCTGGAATCAATAGACAGCAACGTTCGTCAGATATAGAAGTACTATACGTATAGTTATATGCCGCCTCCTTTCTTTTTTCTCTTATCATTTTCGTCATCCCTTCTCACGTAAACTTGTTCGTCTCTCGCACCTCGAGTCTGTGACGCTGTTGTCAATAAAGTGAATACTTTCCTGGCAAGGAGTTCCTTTATTACTTTATTCCTTCCACCATTTTACGTTTTCAGCCCGTTTGGAAACAAACAAACGGTATATTTAGAGTATTTTCAATTTATGGAATTTTTTACGCATTATTGCTTCATTATTTTGGGAAACTTCCAAAACCTTTATTGGTTATTAATAATTTCGTCACTAGTTAAATAGCCGTTACATTGCATCCTTTGCAGCTTACATCCGTCGTATACTTTAATTTCGCCTCAAGTAATGGATTTATTATTAAGTTAAAATTTAAGAATTTCAAATTAGATTAAAATCAAATTCAAAATCCCATGCAACTTCCAATAATCAAGATAATGCATATAATTCCTGAAAATAAAACAAGAATTCAAAGATAAAATTTGGACAACCACCATAAAATGCTACTACTGCAATTCCTAAAAACAAAACAAAAATATTTCTTTGGGCAGAAATCAAAACAAGGAAATAAAAATGAGTAAGCAATCAACCAAATCACCTTCCTTATCTTTTTTATTGCTTTCGTCTTTTCTATTTTCATTATTATAAAATCTCAAGATGAAAGCATGAACCATTTTTACCATCGTTTTGGTGCTCATACAGCACCCTTATCAAGGTAAGAAAAATTAGAGCAGGTGGGAACAGCGACAAAGCAACGACGCTATCTCCTCGATAACTGAGATCAAAGTGTGGATCAAAAGGCAAATCCGTTATGAACGAACAAGAAATAGGAGAAAGTCAAGACTCACGTGTCATCAATATACCGAAAGTAAAAGAGCAAAACAAAATCCAGCTTCTTGAAAGCAAAGACCTCGAAATCTTCCATAACTATTTCTGCAAAAATCAAAGAAATTACTGAACCTATGGGAGTATGAAACTTTTGCCTGTAGAAAGATCCATTGAATTTAAAATAAGTTGAGTTCATAATGAAAACTATCCCTTTGATAGAATCTTTTTGACCAAGTCGAGTACGTGTTTTCCTATTGTCCCATATAGAAATCATTACATGGTCATCAGGAACAGTTTTTTGAATAATAATAGTTTTTTGAAATTCCCAGCTATTCTTAATATTTCATTTGGAAGTTGTAATTGAGTCTTTAAGTATCGAATTCAATTTTTGTTCTAAAAATTTTTTGGAATTGTTAACATTTGAAATAACCATCCTGTAAGGATAGCTGAATCTTTTTCAAACCATAAAATCTTGCAAGAACTGTGTCTTCAGTATTTGTATCAGTCAATCTTATATCCTTTCCCAAAAGTCCTTTCTTTCTTCAATTATCTATAATCTTAAAAGTGTATTTTCTTAATGATTTTAACGGATTTTCATTGAATTAATCGAAGTTATCACGATTAGAAAGTAAATCCTCCATATTCCTAATACAATCTGATTTCTTCATACAAACTGTAATATTGCCTTTATCAGCATTCCTGCAAATTATATCAAGGTTGTTTCTCAGGAAATCTTTTGTTATCTTGAAACCTTCAGAAATTATACGATCAATACTACTAATGTGCAAACAATTCTTATCAACAAAGATCTTTGACAAGTGTAAAGCCTTGCTTCGGAAATCTTGTTGATCTAATATTGGAATTGTGTGTATACTTGATTAAACATCTTTTACTATTTCCATAATTTATTTCGATTTACTTTTTATCTCATGGTTACTAAAACTTTTACCTAATCTGAGCATATCTGTAACTGAATCAGGAATTTGAATATTTTCCAAAATTACAAACCAAGGATTCTTATCTTGTTCAAAAATCTTGTTTAAATTTAAATTTTGCTCTTGAATATTGGTTTGTTGATCAATCAAAATAGAAAGTTTGTTCTCATGCTTTTTATCATTGTTTGAAAATCTTCGATTAAGGAAAATCTGATGTTTAAAGAGTTCAATGGTTTATCTTGTTGTAGACATACTTCTAATTCACTTTTGATTCTGGAAATTTTGAATTTTAGAAGATTAACATGATTTGAAACATCCTTAATCAGTAAATTCAGTATTGAGAGTTTGAAATTCTTCAAATAATGTTCAAATTTTCTTTTGCAAAAATTACTGTGAAAAGCAAAATCTCGAAATTTGTTATCCAAGAATAAAATTTATCCAGGTAAAACATTATTTCTTCGACATTCAACCGAAAACGTTTTCTGAAGGATACTGCCTCTTAATTTTTGAACTTAGATCTCAGATATCGAGGAGATAGCGTCCTTGCTTTGTCGTTGTTCCCACCTGCTCTAATTTTTCTTACCTTGATAAGGGTGGTGTGTGAGCAACAATTCGTTGGTAAATATTGTGCATGATTCCATATTGTGATTTGATCATAATAACAAGAAAAAAGACGGAAGAAATAAAAAAGAGGGATTCAATCAATCATTTTGTATCTTCTAATACATAATGATAAACATTACTGCTGTTTTTTTGGACATTCTCATAATAAATAATGTTTCAACAGGATTCAATAGGCTTGAAAAGGGACTATATCAAGTCCCAAACGTTGCCACTTCTTAATGAAATAAAGTCTTTTTTATACTAATGACCTTTCCATCCGGAGACTGTTTCATACACAATTACTAGGAGGGGTAGAGAGGAAAGTTAGGAAAGGATGAAAAGATGGTAGGGAAACAAATGAGGAGGACATTGCAAGAGATGAAATAGTCAAGGTATTAGGGATGATGAAAGATGGAAAGACACCTGGTATAGATGAGATTCCAAATGAAATATGGAAATATGGGGGGGGGGGGGAATTAAAGGAATGGGCATGGATAATGTGCAATAGAGTATGGAGAGGAGAGGCGTGGCCATGGTTATGGAAACAAGGAGTAGTGATACCAATAGTGAAGAAAGGCAGAGGGGAGGAGGTTAAAGATTATAGAGGAGATACACTAATGGCAACACTGTATAAAGTATATGTGACTGTTCTATCGGAGAGGTTAAAGAAAGAAGTTGTGAAGAAAAATATAGAGTCACCGAATCAGACAGGGTTTAGAAACGGGATGGGGGTAATGGACAATATATATGTTCTGAACTACTTAGTAAATAAGAGGATTAAAAGGGAGAAAGGGGCAAAGATAGCAGTGTTCATGGACTTGAAGGCGGCGTTTGACTCATTATACCGAGGCAAGATAGAGAAAGTTATGGTGAAAAAGGGGATACGAGAAGGATTAATAAAGAGAGTATCGGAAATTTTTAGAGCGACAAAAAGCAAGGTGAAGGTAGGAGAGTAAGTAGGAGATAGTTTCTGGCTGATGTGAGGGGTAAGCCAAGGATGGCCTCCGAGCCCACTTTTATTTAATATATTGATGTCAGACTTGGACGATATAGTGTTGATGGCAGAGGATGAAGAAGGGATGGCGGGATTAATTACAGGATTAGAGAAATACTTAGATGGAACAGAGTTGAATTTAAATCTAGAGAAGACAAAGATAATCAGGTTTAGAAAAGGAGGGGGAAGAAAGAAAGAATGGACGGGGAGATGGAAAGGAAAAAAATTAGAATAAGTAAAAGAGTTTAAGTATTTGGGATAAACCTAGCAAGCAAATGGAGACCATAGAACTCATATAAGAGAAAGGATAAAAAAGCAGCAGGGGTAATGAAGCAGATATGGGGAATAGGCAAAAGAAGGTTTAGAAACAATTGGAGAAGGAGAATATGGTTATTTGATACGCTGGTGTGGCCGTATTAGGTTATGGAGCAGAGATATGGGGATGGAAAGAAAGGAACGAGATTGAAAGCTTACAAGAACGGTATATAAGGTGGGCGCTAGGCGTAGACTGGAGGATGCCGGGATATATGGTGAGAGAAGAAGCGCAAAGCGATAAATTGAGTACTAGAGTGGGAAAGAGGGCATGGCATTTTGAGACGAAGCTTAGGGAGGGAGTGAAGTTAGCAAGAAAGTGTTGGATGGAGGTAGAAGAAAGGAGAGGGACGGCTATGGAATTAACGAGATGGGAGGAGAAAGACAGTTAATAGAAAGATGTAGCATGTTTTAGGAATCAAAATATAATATATGGTATAAGATGATAAAAAAGTAAGGAGTGCCAAATTATTTAGAAAAGGGATGGGGAGAGAAAAGATGGACCAGAATAGTAAGATTCAGATTGGGAAATGAGGTAAGGGCAAGTATGTATTGAGAAAAGAAAGATAACAGGAAGTACAGAATCTGTGAATGGGAAGAGGAAACATGGGAGCATATATGGGAAGGATGTAGGAGAGGAGTGGAAGATAAAGGAAGCTGGAAACAGAATGTGGTAAAGATTCTAGGGGAGGATGGTTTGGGGGAAGAGTGGATGAAGGAGATAGGTGGGGGTTAGGGGAGCAAATGAAAAAGAATGAAAGAATGGATGCAAAAAATGGGAAAATGGAGGTACAAGAGAAGGGAATGAAAAAGGAAACGGAAGTCGCTCAAATTAGAAGCGTAAAGATTTGTAAGTAATGGATATGTAATAGCATAAGTAAATTAAGATGCGTTTACATTTCCGCTCGCTCTCTCTCTCTCCCTCTCTCTCTTGCACTCTCGCTTTTGATCGCTTGCTCACTCGCTCGCTAACACGTCACATATTGCGCTATTGTAAAAAATAGAAGTAAGGCTTTAGATATAAGATTCTCTGTGAATAGGTGCAAATAACTGTAAATAGTAAGGATAAGATTTTACAAAACATGTAGAAGGAAGTATTGTAAGAAATGGAAGTTATGTAAACCCTTAGGGGACACATTATAAATACAGGAGAATTCAGTTGCGATCTTTGCATAACTTGTAACTTTAATTTTAGTTACTTTGAAGTTACTTTTTTTTTTTTTTTTTTTTTTTTTTTTTTTTGAAGTGAAACTTCCGGGACGGAAGTGAATTGAAAAAATGACCGAACGACCGAACGGAAGTCTCTGTCTCACTCTCCTACGCACTGTCTATGCCTTCTTTCTTTAATCGCGTCTCCTTTTTGTGCGGCAATTCGCAATTGCTCTAGACCCATTTTCGGTATTCCCACTAGTGCCACGCTAAGTAAGCATGTATGTGCTCTCTCTCTCTCTCTCGCTGCTATATCTATCTCTCTCTCTCTCTCTTTCTGCTCTATCTCTCTCTCTCTTTCTCTGCACTCTCTCACTATGCAATCCCCTCAAAACTCATGATGATTTCTCACGAAATATTTTGAAGTTAATCATTCAAAGTTTTACGTCTGCCGTGTGGTCCCGCTTCCACACACTGGTTTTATTTAGATATCTCGTACTAAAAGAGGTTGTGGGATAAAGAAAAATTTGAAAATGGAGTGCGCAGGTAGTGATTCACGTCGATACGGGAAATTAAATTTCTTCGCTCGACGTCGTTCGCTTTCAGCCCCTTTTTTTTCGAACGATCATCTCGTGTATTCATTTGTTAAATTTCGAATCGTATCGTCTCATTTTTCGAACGATATCGAAGGAGGTCCTCGAAAATGATCGAGAAACGTCACGTGTTGCAGACTTTTAGTGACAGAGCTTTGCTGCCAAAAATTATTTGGATTTAACGTTTAATTTAACGTTAAATCTGTTTATCTTGAATTTTTAATCTAACTTAACGATTGAATACAATCTGGAGAAGGATGGCAGAAGATACAAGCTGTGTATGGAATAGAAAATCTACGGGGTAGATACTTAATTTTAAATAATAAACTATAATTAAAAATAATACTAATACTAAGAATAATAAAACCTTAGTAAAACCAAAAATAAGACACTTATATGAAAAATAAAAATTATGATTCAAAGTTCATTTAAGCTATATTTTAATATATTTCATAATTCAATCTTCTCAGTGATGACTAGAGCCAAAAGCAAAAAATTCAATAATTTTAAAATAATTGTGAATAATTTTTCAATTTCGATAACAAATTTATATTTTTTGAAGAAATGAGAAGCCGAAAAATTAATGTTTACTCTTTTGGAAGCCAGTTTTAATGGAAATATGATTTTAAGTCTGAAAAAAATACAAAATCCTTTTCCATTTTTTATTCGAGATTAGTGACAGAAATATATGACTGATTTTTGTCAGAATCTTACAAAACTTCACTCTCAATAAAATAAATCTTTTTTGGCAAAAAAAGTAGTAAAAAACTTTCTATGTTATTTTTGTTCATATACAGTAAATCAAAGATTAATATCATTAATATGAAAAAAGGATATTTAGTCTTTCAAGATAAAAAATGTTGCTTTTTGTAAATTTGACAGCAAAATAAAATTACATTCAGACCAAATTCATTTCAAATCGGGAAGGCTGTAAAGCGTGCATGCTGAAGACACGAAATCGTTGCGAGACATAATATTTTGTAGTGCCACTTGAAGAATTCTAAAAAAAGTTTCTTTGACCTTTTCTTTATCTTGCCTCTTTTTAAAAATGTTTGCTAAAGTATTAATAGAATCGGCTATAATTGCATTTTTCTTAATTAAATTACATTAAAACAATTAAAATAATTGAATTGTTTGTGTTGATATAATTATTGAATTCAAATACTTGAGCTTAAGCAAAGTAAACTCAATCGATTTAGCAGATAGTATAATTTATTATAAACACAAGGAAAAATACAGATGATTAAAGTAAGCTGGAATAAGGCGACAACCGAGTAAACGCAGTTACCCTTGCGGAGGCTATCGCACGACTGAAGAATGGACAGTGCAGTTCGCTGCAGTTAATTGTCAAGGGTAGAAGATGACAAGCATTAGGGAAAATGGCTTCCCTAGGCCTGTATTACACCGAAAGTGCCTTCGTCGGTCCGACCATCGCATCGGCCAGCTGATTGACAGAAAAACGGCTTTGAAGAAATTATGAAACTATTATTTAAACTGATAAAGAAAAGTAAAAGTACAGAGTTTGTCAACATGAGAAACAGCAAAGGTGAAATGCTATATGCTATAGACGTGGTAGTAGATGCTTTAAAAGACTGTTTTATGGGATTATTAGGATGTGAAGATATAGGGCAACAAAACTGCGACATAGAACATAATGCATTACAAAAACCAATTGAATTTGTCTGTGTGACTGAGGTTAGATATATAACTAAGAACTTAAAAAACGGTAAGGCTGCTGGTGTAGACAGTATTAGTGATGAAATGCTTAAATTCGGTGGCGAGTACATACCTCACAGGTTGCGCGAATTGATAAATTTATGTACCGAGATGTGAGAAGTCTCCGATGATTAGAGAAAAGCGATTATCGTACCAATATACAGAAAAAAAGGAGATAAAAGCAACTGCAGTATTGACACAGGTATCAGCTTACTAAGTGCCATAAGTAACATGTACTAAAAAATTCTTATTCTTAGGGTAATGAAAATTACAGAAGAAAAGATATGGGAAGCTCAAAGTGGATTTATGCCAGGAAGATCATGTACAGATAAGATATTTATTTTAAGACACATCACAGAAAAAAGCTTGAGAGTAGGAAAGAATGTTTTCAGTGCATTTGTTGACCTGGAAAAAGCATTTGACAACTTAAATAGAAGTAAACTTTGGGAAGTCCTTTAAGAGTGCGGATGCAATGGATGGCTTCTACAAGCAATAAAAAAATATATACAGGTATTAAAGCGAGCGTAAGGGTGAATTGCAAACTTAGTGACTGGTTCGATATTACACAAGGCGTGAAACAAGGATGCGTTATGTTCTCATGGCCATTCATCATATTTATGGATTGCGATGGCTGGTTTAAAGCCACCTGTCAATGGCAGTTTTCGATTGCGTATACACACGTATAT
>CAKNXH010056698.1:0-35598 GCA_932178445.1 Andricus quercusramuli
CTTACCAAACGGCACCTACCCACTAAACCTTAACTCCTTTCCCGCCAGCTTGGCATTTCAACTTTGCGCACCCAACCAAGATGCACGCATCGTCCTCAGCAGTGCGGTTGTACCGCACAACGGGCTCGTCGGCCTTCGAACATCTTGGTTGAGTGCGATTCTTTAACTTGGTCGTCCTCGAGGTGTCCTCGATGAGGCTGCCTCTCGGAACGACCAACACCTCATAGTCCCGGACAGATGATCCGTCTGGAATTTCTCCCCCTTTGCGGCGCAGAGGTAGCACTGCGGCGCACTTTCGCACTCCGCAGCCCTATGGCCCTCCTTGCCGCATCTCCAACATGCTTTCGTGCGGTCTGGGCCATCGCAACCGGCTGCCATATGGCCGAAGCCTAGGCAGCGGTAGCAGCGAACCCTTTCCGCCTTTTTATGTACACGACAGGACACCCACCCCACCTTCAGGTGTCCTGTGCATACCAGTCTCGCAGCCAGCTCCTCTGGCAGCTCCACGAAAGCCTTCAGGTTGCCCCTGAAGGGTCTTTTCGTGAGGCTGACCTTCACTTCTCCAACACCCTGGTCACCGAAGTAGCTTCTGACGGCCTCCTCGATTTCCTCCGCTTCAATTGTTGGATCGAGGTCCAAGACCTCGAGCTCGGTGCGGGGTACAAGCTCGCGCACAGTACCCCCCAACCCAACAGCCTCCCTCACGGCAGCCGAAAATTCGGCCCTACCCTCCGCTCTAAGTCCGAGCTCCACAAGGACCTCTCCGTTTCTGGTTTGCCTGACACCCCTGATTTTTACACCAAGGGCGTCCGGTTTCACCTTCTGCTTGAGGTCCTTGAGGACCTCGGCATAGCTTAGACCCTCGGCCGGTTTAATGAGAACCGCCTCGGGTCGTGCTCTCCTCTTCGGTTGCTTCTTTTTCTTCGCGGGTGCAGGTGTAGAAGCGATTCCTTCGACCACCTCATCCTTTAGTGTCGAGGACGCCACGATGGTATTGCGGGTCCTCTGTTTCTTCACCCTCTGTTTAATAACATTAGCCCCAACGGGACTCGTTGAAAGATCCCTTTCACGCTTCCCAGGTTGGTTGTTGAGAGCTGCCACAGATCCATCAGTCTGAGTGCAGCTCTCATCTGTCTTCTTCGCCTTCTCCTTTCGGGTCATGGCTCTCGTTCGGGCAGTTCGACCAACATTTTCGATCAAGTCCCTGTGAAGACCTTCGGTCGTCAAAGTGTGATCGCGCAGTTCCTTCATGATTTTCTCCGCTCGCTGCAGCCCTTCCCTAATTGGAAGCCACATATTCTTCTTCGTGCTGCTGAAATCTACCATTTCTTTAATGGTGCCTCGCAAATCTTCAAAGAGATCATACGTCTCTGTGAGTTTGGCGTCCATTTCAGCAATATCCGCCTTGTTCACCGACACTTCCACCTCTTCCGTCAGGTCTAAAGGACCTCCTAACTCCTCACAAACACTCCTGTCCAAGTATGTTTGGTCCCCCCCAAAATCCATGGGACCGGCACTGACCACCGGGGCTTTCACCCGATCGGAATCAGTGGGGAGATTTCTACTCCCTTGGGGTATGTCGTTTTTCACATACTCACTCATGATTGGTTTGAATTTGGGGTTCCTTCCCCTAGCTGGTTTTTGTCCACCCCGGGTATTTGATTTCCCCGGTACCACCCATATCTGGGAGGCGTTCCCCTATCCGCAACCTGGGGAGGCGCCCGATGGGGGACCAGCAACCCCACACGGGATGATGATGATGATGATGATGATGATGATGATGATGATGATGATGATGATGATGATGATGATGATGATGATGATGATGATGATGATGATGATGATGATGACAGATGAATCGGCGTGCAAGAAGAGGAAGTCTCGTTTTTTAAAACATATTTTTAAACAAATGAAATGAAAATAAATATCCATTCATATTTTTGTAATATTTTGTAAATAGTTTTAGGTGTAGGACTGTGAAAAAACCTAGATTTATTACAGTTTTATGAATAGTTCATTTCTAAGTTTCTTCTTTTGTTCTCTTTTACTACATTTCTCCATGTATGCGTAAACATTTATAAATTTTTAAAAGAAAAATTCCAATAAAACAAAGAAAAAAAAAGTTCAAACAGATTCCCTCGTGTACTTTAATATCCCTCAATTATAAAATTATACAGTGCTTACGATAAAGATCCTAGATTGGACACTTTCAGCTTATCAAATATCTTTTCAAGAAATTTTTAAACTTTTTTTTTAATTTTTAAACTTTAATATCCCTCAATTATAAAATTATACAGTGCTTACGATAAAGATCCTAGATTGGACACTTTCAGCTTATCAAATATCTTTTCAAGAAATTTTTAAACTCCAAAACATAGTGAAAATAGTGGACGGTGGCTGCGGTGATGACGACGGCCATGTCTCACAATAAGCCCAGTGGGCACACACGTTAAAGTAAAAGTGGTGAAAAACCACCACGTTGTAAGATAATTTGTTTTCTTTTCTTCTAGGTACCATTCTTTGCAATCAGTTTCCTTAAAACTGGTGCATGTTTTCGTAAACGATTTTTTTGCGATGAATTAAGAGGTACGTTTCCTCGAAGTAAATTGAAGGCACATTCACAAATACAGCGAATCAATTTTACATCAGATGTGTTCAGCACAGCTTTTCTTCGTTTATCTGTGAGATGACACAACCCCTGTAAAATTATTGCTTGTTTCCTACTGATCGAGCCGCGTGCGTGCGGCGACATTACAAACGAAGAACTGGTACCTGTTCACTCATGTTACTTCTCTTTATTGATTTAACAGGTACATAAACATATTGATAGGGGTCGCTCGGGAAAATACGTGTACAATATCGACAATTTTCGGGTGTTGATTGCTTCAGATCTAAAAGAAGATATCCATGTGGTTGAGAAGTAGCATCGTGATATACTTCTTGCAAGAAACGAGGATTTTCAGGACATACTTGACGTGCAAGATGTTGTATCTGTGCTCGATCGCGAGGATTTTTAAATACTACAATACAATTTGCATTTAAAGATATATCGCGTTGCCCGCGCCCTTGGTGAAACATATTCTGTGCAATAAATATCACGCTTAAATTTGTATGATGACTGCCTTTCGTAAATAAATCCACAACAGTAGTGTTTGAAGCTTCGCGCATCAAATCGTCAATTACTATAAGTTTTGGACGAGAATCGTTGGCAAAGTCAGCTGGTTGTGGAAGACCTTCGCGAAATTCTACAGTATTACCATACTCTTTATAACCGGGTTGCCATTCAGAATAGTAGAATAGAATTCGAGAAAACTGTGTATCCCTCATATCATTCATATATCGGAAAAACTCTTTTACAAAATATGTTTTTCCGCATCCTGTGGGGCCACATATCATTGAAGTCCATGGATGTTTCCAACGCGTTTCCATATTGACAATTAACTGATTAAGCGTATATACATTTTATTATAAATAAGCTAGCTTGGTTGAGTCATTGCCGCGCGCCGCCGCCGCCGCCGTTACCGCCGCCGTTCCCACCGCGGGGATGTGCAAGCGATAAGTGAGCGCATTGTCGCATGCACACGCGTGTGTGCACGCTACAAATAGCTAGTTGCTGCGTGCAAATGTCCGCGCAAAATATTCTCATTACGCCATTATTACGCTTAGTAAAAATAATAGAAGGTGTAACTTGGTAACACGCCTTCATTTGTACGAATAAAATTTTTTATTGTGCTAGCGAGTAGTGTTATCATATCAGCCCCGCCCCGCTACTAGAGTTACCAGAGTCACACTTTCTATGATCCAGTATGTGGCGCGCTTAAGATGCTGAAATGTAGCATTATTATTATCTCCCATCAAGTGGAGCCATCATTCAACTCTAATCTACTTTTTTTCTACGTTTCATTTTTGCTCTTATAACAATTTCTATTTAACTATAAAAAAATATTCATGAACAAATTTATTTTTCATATTTTAAATTAAAATACTTTTTTCTATTTTACAGAGTGGGTGTAATCATAAAAAAAAATGGTGAGATTTTGTGATTTTTGAAATTTTATTTTTCTCGAAAATTATTATTTTGTGGTACAATTTCAATATTCGTAAATTTGTATCAAGCACGTATTGCCTAAAATAATAAAATTATTTTATAAATCCATGTGGAAGTGTACCAATACGTCCATTGGATCTTCTTTTAACAAGGCTTGATTTACACGTCTTAGTTTCTAATCGTGAAACTATCAAATGAAATGGCGTGCGTCGAATAGTATTATATTCAAGTACAATTGCGTCTGTTCTTCCACCAAGAGCAAACTCTCTGATTGTCTGAAAATTGATACTACGCGACATAAGATAGTTCAGTGTAATTCCTTTCACTTTACATACCTCGACCTCATTTCCGTCGGGTTTGCGTACGACATAGGCATAGAATTTGGGTCCACCGGACGCAAAAGCTCTAATACTTCTCCGTAGCACCAAAGTTCATTCGTCATGTCACCGAGAAAAGATCCGAGAGGCGGGAGATACTCATTTGGTGTTCCACGCTTTACATAAATACATGAATCGGTATCGTAGTACAATACACGTCTCTCGAGATTTTCTAAATATGAATATAGTTTCAATCTTGCCTGGGCTGTGGTGTAAGTGGCTATAACAACGTTCGTTACGGGTGACGTCACGATAGCATCTTGTGTACGTGACCACGACACATACAACGTCACTTTATTTACAGGAAATACACCCGAAACTTCAACGGACCGATCTGTAAGAAGTTCTAAAAGTCGTTTACGTGTCGTTACAATTTCTGTTTTTGGGAGATTGTCTCTTTGGTCAAACTTTCCGCAAAACGAATTTAGGCAAAGCTTTGCCAATGAACGTAGACCAGGATTAACACCTATCTTATTCCGATCTAACGTAATACCTTCTAATCGAACGTAATCGTATAAATATTTTTCTTTATCTTCATCGGATTTGCACCAATCTGGCCAACCACTTGCTTCTTGTTTAATTTTTAAAAATGTATTTATATACTCTACGAAATGACCTCCTGTGAATGCAACAGGGTCATATTGCGTCATCTCATACTGCAAAATTTCGTATACATTAACAACTTGATAACCTTTTGAAACAGCTACTTTTACCTCCTCAACTACCCAAGTTCCTTCAAATTGTCGATCCACAGGATTCTCATGTATACAATTGTCCTGATTCTTCTCCTGACAACAAGAACGACATAAAAAAAAGTAAAAGGCGATTATGCATTCGAAAGGGCAGTACGGGATGAAACAAAAGTGCGCGGTGGTAAAATTGTACACTTTATAAGGCTTCAACTCGATCAATGTTAGTATTAGAAGGTCCTGTAAGTTCTTTGCATGCATCACCTATATAAATTTTAGAATGACCTACAGGAAACTTTCCTGTTTTGGAAATGAAGGGATACAATGAGCATACATCGCAGTAGTGTATCTCTTCATTGCCCGTAGTTTCATACAATGTGACAGTGTTTCCTGCTCGACTAACGTAAAATGCGTCACGCGGATTCAGCGGCGATTTTTTGAGAAGTGGATGTGACGCTAAAAATTCACGCATTTCAATATTATTTTCTTTCAAACGAACAAACTCACATTCCCAAATCTCTTCTAAATCATACCCAGTTTGTACAATTCGATCTGACGTGGCAATAGTTTTTTCATATCGATTATCTAAAGTTTCACTGATCGTACCAGCAATTATGCTATCACGTTTTGATTGAAAACATCGTGGCCAGAAACAACCATGAAACTGTAGTACATGTTTTCTAATCATTTGTTTCTGATTATCATCTGTTTTACGTGATTCATAATAGCCGTCTACTAGAATATTTCCTGATAGGCGAACTTCACGGCCTCGAGCAGAGTGAGTAATTGCGTGTCCTAAAATATTTTCTTTCCAAAGTAACCATTCAATTGCTTTTTGCGATTGTTTATTAGCAAAACGATAGCCACTTACTGGTATAAGACCAATACGATCTCTTTTCAGGAAATTCTTTCTGTACATTTTTGAACATGGAAGTGCGATAGTGCATGCCTCTTCGAAAGGACAAACATTACCTACGCTCAAAAAAATATCTCTAAATGCTATGCATGCTTTTCGTAGAACAATCACATCCATTTTGCAATAATCTTCAAGCTCATTTCGAAAATTGAATATATAATTATCATTATTTTTTTCTTCATACCATCGTAAAAACTCTTCTCGTAGTACAGGTGACATTGTGTCAGGAGAGTAGAATTTTACATTAGGTAATTCCCCTATATAGTTTTCGTTTTCTGGTATATTAAGTAAATGCGGAAATTCACCTTTACTCACAGACTCTCCTAGATCAAAAGCTTTTGGCAAGTTTCTCAATGGCATATGAAAGTAATTTAAACTGTCCAAAAAGACTGTTGAACCTACTTGCATAGACATTATACTAGTACCGTTTAACACAACGTCGGGTGGATCTTCAAGCTTTTTTTCTTCAACTAAATATCGCAATATAATTTGAGCATCAAAACTCTTTGCGTTATGTGCTATGCATATAGTTTTGGTGAAATTTTGAACTTTTTGTGTTGCGAGTTCTACAAAATCTTTAACAGGGTCCTTATCAAACACATATTCACCTACACCACATTCTGAGTATATTTTTGAAATATATCCGTCTGCGTAACAACTTGTACAAACTTTTTGTACGACACACAGATTTGGTACATGAACATATGTTTTTGGATCACCTGGAAGAGTGGTGTTTTGCTGAGTCTCGAAATCGTAAAACAAAAACATAATTTTTCGCTTTCTTTCATACTGTCCCTGGCGGACCGGCCGAACGCAAACATTACGCTACAGCGTAACGGTAAAGTAATGGTAAAGTAATGGTAAAGTAATATGGCATAATAATTGATAAAAGAAACAAAAATAATATGTAAACTGTTGCAATTATAATAAAACGTTGAAATTTACGTTAAATGGCCATGCCGTAATTGCAACAAGTTGCTTTTGCAGCGTTAAAAAATAAAAAAACATAGTGACTGTCATTGCAGTGCAGCTCCTGCATATTGGCAACCCGTTAACGGGGCTTCAAGTGGGTTGCCAGTCTGCAGGGGCCTGACTTGAATGACAGCCCTTTTGTTTTTTTATTTTTTAACGATGAGAAAGCAAGTTGTTGCAATGACGGCATGACCACTTAACGTAAATTTTAACGCTTTATTATAATTGCAACAGTTTACATATTAATTTTATTTCTTTTATCAATTATAATGCCATATTACTTTACCATTACTTTACCATTACTTTACCGTTACTTTACCGTTACGCTGTAGCGTAATTTTTGCGTTCGGCCGGTCCGCCAGGGGCTTTACTGGGCTCATGTAACATTGATGATTATAAGGTTTCACAAGCCTACAAGCTCCACAATAAGCTTTTCCGCAGTCATGTTTTTCATTTCCTTTCTGCGTAACAACTTTCAGACAACGAGCACATGCTTGAAATTTAGTATATACACTTTCTATACCGTTTATATGATTTTGAAAACATTCATTACCGTAAAAATTTCGCCTACATTTTGGACAAAGAATTTGTGCAACTGTGATATTGCAAGGTAGATGTGATTTGCATCGGTAACATTGTTTTGAACATTTGTGCGATGTCAGATTTGTAAAAGCCTTATAACAGCTAAGACAATAACCTCTTTTGCCAGCAGCCCTGGCGGACCGAACGAACGGAGCGGATACGCTACAGCGTATCCTTATAGTATCCACATCGTATCCTCTCCGCATCATGCAAGAAAAACTCATTAAAAAAGAAAGATTAACATTTCACTTGTTGAAATTCGGATTCTACGTGAAATTTTCAGTTAAAAGGTCACAGAGTAATCGCAATAGTTTTTCTTGCAACATAAAAAACTTTTAATAAATGTAATACTTATCGATGACGTGCGCTGAAGGTGACTTCAAACGCATCGTCATTCAGTAGCAGTTCATAGGCTTTATCCGTCGACGATGCGTTTGAAGTCGCCCTCAGCCCACGTTATCGATAAGCATTATATTTTTTGAAAGTTTTTAATGTTGCAAGAAAAACTATTGCGATTACTCCGTGACCTTTTAACGCAAATTTTCACGTAGACTCCGAATTTCAATAAGTGAAATGTTCATCTTCCTTTTTTAATGAGTTTTTCTTGCATGATACGGAGAGGATACGATGTGGATACTATAAGGATACGCTGTAGCGTATCCGCTCCGTTCGTTCGGTCCGCCAGGGAGCTGCTTTTAAATTGAGAATTGTCGCGTAATGGTGTTCACGCTCATAATATAAGAGATAGACAGTGTGACGTAATACACTGTTTGTGTGTATAAAGTGCTGTGTGCCATCAAACAGCGGCTCACCACCACAGCCAAAACCGGAAAACGTAAACACAACAAGTGCAATTCCTTCATGAATAAGATATTTCTGAAATTCTTTCAATTCTGGAATACCACATCCTCCATGAGGAATTTTAACTTTAGCTTTTTTTATCAATTCTTTATCCATGTTTCGCTGATGCTTTCCACGACTTTGATGCACACGATTCCAATGCTTATGAAGAGAACCCGTACGTAACTGACCTCTCTCAACGTAAGCACATCCCGCTACTATTGCACGTGGTAGGCACAAATTATCTTTGTTATTAATTTGTAAAATTGACCTTTTTGATACATATTGGTGAGTTAACTTTACACGACCACGACCTGCAGCTGAATCAACAATACAAGAATTGATGACAAAATCGTCTGTAATTTTAAAATCCGCAATGCTTTGTATCACCTTATCTATCAAATTCCAAAAGTCATCTGCCTGAAAATCGCGCATATAACGAAATGATAACCAAGCAGGACCGCGCGTGAATTTATCAGAATTAAAAGCAATACCTATGTAATCATCTGCTCTACACAGACTAGTTAAGTGAGTGTGAATATCGCGAACTGCACCTTCAAGCCATTTTGATGCGTCTACATTATCCGGTGGCATTTTTATATTCATTTTGCTCTCAAAACCTCGAACACCAAATTAACGCACATGTGTGTAATTTTCTTTAATTACCATGAATCTTCATCCAGGTGGATAAATGACTTCTTCTTCCTCTTCTTCTTCATCATCGCAAATCTCTTCATCTTCATCTCGAGACTGTTCTTGACCCCCTCCTGCTTGCAGATAAATAGGTGTTATATTTTCTCCATCCTGCAGATTGAATTGCACTGTAAATTAGAAAAAGAAAATTAATTACGTTCTGTTTTTTCTTGTCCTGTGTCGCTTATCATGTTTCAAACGATCAAAATTGCAAACCTAATTTTCATTTCTTTTCTCATTTGACATTAAATCCTGTATCTTCCAGTCAGTTAAAATTATTTCGATATTTAAATCTTCGTAAAATTGTTGCGTTTGGAGACAAAAGAAAGAAAGGTAATCATCATCTCCATCGTCATTCTTGTTAAGTAATGAGACTGCTATCTTATCTATTAAAAATTAGCTTTAATTAGCCAATTTTCTTGTTTTTTTTTTATTTAGCTAACAAAAATTAAATTATTATGACTCACCAGCCATATCAAGCAACTCCTGATCTAGGTTAGGATCTCTTGCATCCAAGCTGTCATCCTTCACTTCGTACAGTGCTTCCCATTCTTTGTCCAACATTGATGATATATCTATAAAAATTAACAAAAAAATCAGTTAGCCATAGATTTTCTTTTCCATTTTACAGGAATACAGTTAAAAAAAACTATCGAGCATACCTGGAGAAAATATAATATCATCATCATCGTTGTCAGGACTCTCTGGTATTATTTCGTTTATATCATTTTCACGATCAAGAGAGTTGTGAAAAATGTCAATCAAATCGGAAACTTTCTTAACTTCTTCCTTTTCTTTTTCAGTAATTTCAAACTCTTCTAAAATCTTGTAATCACCGGGAAAAAATTTTAATTCTTTATCATCGTTTATCGAACTGTCCTCGTCCTCACTTATGTCACTGTATTCTACCAGCTTTAGAAGTAGGTTTGTTGCAGTAGGTTCTCGTTCTTGTTCACATTCTTTTATGATCCGTACTTTTTTTTTTTAACTATATTCGATACCATTTTAGGTTTTTTCTTCACGCTTGATTCATTTGAATTTTGATTAAATAGATTTTCAGTGCAAATAGCGGCTTTTTCGAGAACCATATTTATCTCTTCATCATCATCAGGCCACTTGATCACCACTAAAATCATATTTATATATATATATATATATATTTTTATTTATAATCGCAAATATTCACATTTAACTTTTAACTTTATGAAAAAACAATCTTACCTTGAGTCGTTTTAAATTCTGAAACTAATTCTCTCAGAATGAAAATATTTTCTAATCCTCTTTTCTTCAAAATATTTACAACCAACTGCAGAAGTTCAGAATTTACAATATACCAACTCTGATGATTCTGCATCGACAAGAGACTTGCGGCCGCTTACCGAAATCTTTCAACCTGTTGTTCAAATATTGAACAAATCTTTTCTGGGATTTGGTTTGGATTCACCAACTTGGGAACACTTTTGCCAAACTTTCCCGGCAATTGAAAAATACTTCGTGTCCAGAAACATTCCAGAATCAATTAAATTTGGTAATTTAACATTATCTTTCACTACATCTCACGGAGCTCCAGCTATCTGTCTCGATATCACTGAGGAAAGTTGTACTTACAATGGAGAAGAAGATGGACCATCATCATGCAAAAGGGTACGGATGTATCAGCCACCCGTTGTGATGCACATAACAACATTTACACATCTTGCGCTTTTGAAACACAGTATTTTTGAAAAACTGAATTGTTTAAAAGAACTTTTACCAGCTGTGAGCACTTGTGGCAAATATTTCATGCAAGCAGTTATTAAGTTATATGAAAGTAAACTTCTTACCATTTCGACTGATGTACTTTTGACAGAACTTCGAACACAGCATTTTGATACTATTGTAAGTAGAATTAGAGATAACTTAAAAAATGACGGTTTTGATAATTTTGCAGACGCACATTGTTGTCAATTTGTGCGCGATATATTATTACTCTCTGGCACACGTATTGTATCGCTAATTCGTTCTGTAGTTATGAACAAAAATCATAACGAAAATGATTGAATACTATTTCTTTATAATGTATTTTATATTGTATTTTCTCTGCACAAAAAAAAACGATACTTATTTTGTTCAATGAATGAGAAAAATCATGTTTATAAAATTAATACTTTTTATTCTAAACCCTTCTTTTAGTTATACGCTTTTTCCTGCAAACAAATTTGTAATTATTTAAAAAAAGCATTCAGTAGTATTATTCTTTTTCTTCGCTTCGATAAAAAAGAATGTTGCAGCAGTTGCGATTTTTTGAAGATGCACTTCTCGTCGCTCTTCCGCATGCATATCATACATTTTCTAGCGACTAGAGGCTTGAGGAGAGGTCGGCGGATCTCAATTGTTTAGTGCTGACGACTAGAGGCTGAAGGAAGGGTCGGCGGTTCACAATTCTTTTAAACACGTCGCCTGTGGCTAAAAGAGAGTCTGGCGAATCTCAGTTCTTTAACAAGGCTAGCGTTTGCGGAGACAATATATATTATCAGATATTCAGTAACATTATTCTCTTTCTGCTTTGCTTCGTTAAAGTTATTGGAAGGAAAGTACGAGACAGAGAGAGAGAGAGAGTAGGATGGAAAAAGACAGACGAAATATAGTGTGTCATTATCGCGAGAAAAAAATGCATTCCTCATCACTTGTCCACAACCACATGTCACCATACAAGTTCAAGGTAGCAGTGAATAAGTGTTGGACAGCTGTCTCGTCATCGTGATACATTACAATAAAAGATTGAAATAAATTAAAATAATTGAGATTTCCAACGTATCATTCCTTAAATTTCGTGTGGCATTATGGCGAGACTAATTCCCCACTACTACTCCATTACTGCAAGGTCATGGTTGTTCAATGACCTCGGTCACTATGGCAGATACGCAGTGGTGGGGGAGTGGTGGGGAGTTGTCGTCTCGCCATAGTGCCTCACTAACTACTCACGAGATTGAACCAGACTTTTCCGACGTAGATGCGCTATTCACACCTGGTTTTGTTTAAATCTCCTGTCGTCGAGAAACGCACTCCAGGCATCATGAAACACTATAAAAACCAGACTTCCCCGAAGAAAATGTGTTTTTCACACATGAAGCATTCGCTGGATCTTGTGTCATCGAGGAACGCACTCTAAGCATCTAAAGTTCTGTCAAAGCCAGACTTTCCAGGAGAAGATGTGTTTTTTACACCTAGGGCATTGTTTGGATCTTGCGTCGTCGAGGAACTTACTCCAGGGACCCTTAAGTACTGTAAAAACCAGACTTTCCCGGAGAAGATGTGTTTTTTACACCTGGGGCATTGGTTCGATCTCGTGTCTCCGTGGAACTGACAGTAGGGACCCTAAAATACTGGGAAACCCGGACTTCCCCGGAGAAGATGTGTTTTTTACACCTGGTGCATTGCTTCAATCTCGTGTCTTCGAAAAACTTACTCCAGGGACCCTAAAGTACTGTAAAAAATTTAATTTCCCCCTAGATGATGTGTTTCTTACACCTGGTGCATTAGTTCAACCTCGTGTATTCGAGGAACTTACTCTAGGGACCCTAAAGTACTGTAAAAAATCAGACTTCCCCGGAGAGGATGTGTTTCTTACACCTGGTGCATCAGTTCAATCTCGCATCTTCAAGGAGCTCACTCCAGGGACCCTGAAGTTCTGTAAAACCCAGACTTGCCTGGAGAAGAAGTGTTTTTTACACCTGGTGCATTGGTTCAATCTCGTGTCTTCAAGGAACTTATTCCAGGGACTCTAAAGTACCCAGATAACAAAATGCTTGCAAAATGATGGCGTAATCGCACGCATATATGCGGATCGATCCGCACATATGCGTGCGAATACGCACGCATATGTGTCATCAATTGAGGTTCACATCGCACGCATGTTATGATTATCATAACGTGCGTGCGATATCGCATGTTCATTGTGATTTTTCATTAGAAATAATAAAATCATGAATAATAATGAATAATGCTAAGAGGATAATAAAATATTCATATAAATATAAAATTATTTATATTTATATAAATATTTTATTATTAAGTAAGAAAAGAAGAATAAATAATTTTTTTTTAATTTTTAATCAGAGAACTAATAACAAAAAGTGATTGCATTTTCGAAAAGTTGGTCGATCATTCTTTAAACAAGATTCTTCAATAAATACAGTATTTATAAACAAATTTTGTTGTAAAATATGTTTTGGAAAGTTTGAACCAAGTCAAGTCGACTTTTTTCCGCTTACACTATTTTTTTGTAGAATTTATCGTTCTCAAATTATTATAGTGCTATGAACAATTATATTTGCATTAACATTGACGTATTTGCAAAGAGATATCTCAGCACTTATCTGACTTAAAATATTCGAAAAAAGGCAAATTGATTTTCAAGACACGTACTGAAAAAGAAAAAAAAATCCGATCGAAATAAAACTTTTGTTCATGAACAAGTTTAAACCCCGGTATTGTTAACAACAATATATAAATATTGCACGAATAGTTGTTAAAAACCTTTTTCTTAAATTTGTATATTAACAACTTTTATTTCGATCGAATTTTTTTTTCTTTCTGGGTATGTGTTTTGAAAATCAATTTGCCTTTTTTCAATTTTTTTACTGATATATCTATCTGCAAATATGTAAGTTTTAGTGCAAACAGAATTATTTATAACGCTAAAACTTGAGAATGGTTGATTGTACAAAATAAGTGTAAACGGAAAAAAGTCTTGCCTTGGTACAAGCTTTCCAAAACGTATTTGTAAGTTTTTTCTTCTTAATAAATGCTGTATTTGTTTTAAAAAACTTATTCAAACAATGAACGACCAACAAACATAGAATGCTAATTAAAAGGCGAACTCCTTTCTTGTAATGCAGCTTAGATTGTCAACATGTCAGCTGGTGTTGTGTACGGGTGGGGGAAACGTTCAACTTCGTTGGTCAAACAGCCTCCGATCTGCCACCATTTGACTACCTATTCATTTTGTTGAGCGCGCGCTACATTCAAATTCGTAAACGCACTTAGTAATATATCCTTATCACAAAAGATAATAATTCTAATAATATACAAATCTTCTTTATACTTATGAAATATTACATAATATAATATTATGATATAATAATTACTCATTATTATATAATAATAGAAGTTCAGATTCCATTTAATTAATACTTTTGAGCTTTCATGTGCCCATATGAAAGTTCTCAAAAAGGGTCTTGTAGCCTATTAATAGGTTCATTAAGAATTATTAAAATATTGAAAAAACTATTTTCTGAATTGAAACAAAATTTTTTAAAGAAACAGTTATTTGTGAAACAAGTGCGTATTAAACGCTATTTTTTGCAACGCCCGTCCGAAAAAGTTGTTAGGAGGTGGTAACGAAACATACTAATTTTATATTGCATAGAGTGGAGCAAAGACATTTTTTTGGAAAAAAAAATTTTAAAAAATTTGTTGAAAAAAATTTAAAAAAATTTGTTGAAAAAAATTTTCTTTTAATTTTTTTTCAAGAAAAATGTTCTGAAAAAAAATTTTGTGCAAAAAAATGTTTGGAACAAAATTTTGTGAAAATAAATTTTTGAAAAAAAAATCTTGTGAAAAAAATGTTTGAAAAAAATTTTGTGAACAAAATTTGTTGAAACACAAATTTTGAAAATGAATTTGTGAAAAAAAAATTTTTTGGAAAAAAAATTATTAAAAAAAAATGTTGGCGTTTATACTCTTTTGCCAGGGCGGGGGGGCTACGAAACCCTAAAAAGTCCATAATATATATTATTAATATTGTTTTCTGTATGATGCCTTCACACGTGCGTTGTATTTTGCAAGCATTTCGTGAAGGCATATATGATAGCGAAATGCGTGTCATAACGCTCGCAGCTACGTGACTATCATCCCGTGATGGCGAAATGAACCCTTTCACGCACGCACAGCATGATAATCACACAATGCGGGTGATGTGAGACGCACGATTGTTATCTGGGTACTGTAAAACCCAGGCGTATGGTAGGTAAAAACCGAAGAATACCCGAGATGTGCGGGTAAAGTTTACCCACATGGGGTAATTTTTATTGCAAGTAATCTTTACCCCGAAATCCGTGTAAAGATTACATTTAGTTTTTTCTGTGCAGCGCGCGGCACCAACATTGGCATCACTGCGTACACAGCACACATACGCACGCGCACCTTCTCTCTCTCTCTCTCTCTCTCTCTTCTTGTGAATCATATTTAAAATATTGTATTTTCTTTTTCGTGCAATTAAGTAAAATTAATCTGACTAACGTAAATTAATTTTCGTATCAAATTCTATTATGTCAAGATAGTAATTGTTTCAGTAATTTTATTTTATTTAATGATAGTTTTCTTCTCATTTTATATATTCAAATTTCGCTGACTTTTACATTGCTATATGGGGTAAAATTTCCCAAGTGTTCCCGCCTAAAATTTTGTTATCGCCTATCATATTCAAACTCCGCCAGATTGTAGTGCTAGTGGACCTCTTTATATTCTGTAAAGGGGGCGTACCTAGTATAACGGGTTGTCAAGAAACAGGGGCCCGAATTTTTGACGATTCACCCCGACTGCTAACCTTCAATTGTACATAACTCCTGTTACAGTTATCCAATTTAACTTTTTTATGCGGGTTTTAGAAAGGTATTTTAACAATGTTTACAACAAAAATAACCAATGAACAATAAAAAAATTATTTCACCTTGATTTTTCATTTTAAAAACATTTTTGTGATTTTCTCCCAATGCGGCATTTTTAATATTTTTTTAGTTAGGCTAGAAAAAAAGCTTGATTTTTCCTCTTGAAAAACACCCCAGAACGAAAATGGGATGGAAATTATTGGTTGAGTTGTAGAAGGTCATAAGAGCGCGGTTGCCCCGCGCCAACGAGCCACGGCGCTACTAGGCGTGCTGTAGTGACTCAGTTGTTTTAATAATTGATAAAAATTATGTTTCTGCTTACAAGTAACAAAAATCAGGTCACGATCTATACAACTGTCACCTATTACAAAGAGGGTAATGAATTAAAACATCGGAATCTAGCTCTTTTATCCAAAAACCTAAATCACGAAACAATATCTGTTTACGAATTTCAGAAAGTTATAACCAAATACCTAAAAGATAATTTTAAACCAAGAAAAATTATTTACTCTACCGATGGTGCAGCACAACATTTTGAAAATAAGTACAATTTTGCAAATCTGCTATATCATAAAGCAGACTTCGGTATTCAGACGGAATGGCACTTTCACGCGACTGCACATGGAAAAGGACCATGTGATGGAATTGGGGGCAATTTGAAAAGACTCGCCGTACGTGCAAGTCTCCAGGCATCGTCTCAGAATCAGATTTTGACTGCTGATGCTCTATATCAATGGGCTAAAAAACTTTCCTGAAACGGTAATATTTTTCATTTCCAAAGAAAATCATGCCGCCACTGCTGGGGTAACGCCACCTTAAAACTCGATTCGACTCTGCAAAGAATGTGACAAGCACACAAAAATACTATCACTTTGTACCCTCTTCAGAATCGACTCTAATTTTGAAGAAGTATTCGTCATCTCCACAGTATGACATTTTCCCGAAGAGAAAAATCGCAAAGAGATCGCGAAGAAAAGATCAAAGTGAACGTTAAGCTGAACAGAAACTCACTTTTTAAGTAACAGAGTGAGAGACAAGGGGACTCATACCAAAAAGCACCCCAAAACGTGAGAGGCAAGGGACTCACATAAAAAAAGCACCCCAAAACGTGAGAGGCAAGGGGACTCACATAAAAAAAGCACTCCGAAATGTGAAAGGCAAGGAGAATCACGTCAAAAATTGTTAAAGGCAAAGAGATTAACACCAAAAAAACTCACCAGAACGTGGCATACAAGACGACTTATTAAAAACCATCTCGAAATGTAACAGATAAGCAGAACCATCCAATAAAATCGTTAATAATTTCATTATTAACTATCGTTTTCCTACATTGGAACCATTTGAAAATTTTAATTAAGAAAATATGTAAATCGTTCTCCAGCTACATGAAAGTAAGGATAAAATGAAATATTCGTTACATGTTAACTGAAAAATCATTTTTATCAATTATTAAAACAACTGAGTCACTACAGTACGCCTAGTAGCGCCGTGGCTCGTTGGCGCGGGGCACCCGCGCTCTTATGACATTCTACAACTCAACCAATACTTTCCATCCCATTTTCGTTCTAAGGTGTTTTTCAAGAGAAAAAATCAAGCTTTTTTTCTAGCCTAACTAAAAAAATATTAAAAATGCCGCATTGGGAGAAAATCACAAAAATGTTCTTTAAAATGAAAAATCAAGGTGAAATAATTTTTTTATTGTTCATTGGTTATTTTTATTGTAAACCTTGTTAAAATACCTTTCTAAAACCCGCATAAAAAAGTCAAATTGGATAACTTTAACAGGAGTTATGTACAATTGAAGGTTAGCAGTCGGGGTGAATCGTCGAAAATTCGGGCGCCTGTATCTTGACAACCCGTTATACTAGGTGCGCCCCCTTCACAAAATATAAAGAGGTCCACTAGCACTACTATCTGGCGGAGTTTGAATAAGATAGGCGACAACAAAATTTTAGGCGGGGACACTTGTGAAATTTTACCCCATATATAGAGTATTTCCATTAAGCCATCAAATTTCAAAATGGCCGAACACGCCAGGGAGAGCACTCGTGCTTTATACATTGAATCCCATGTAATATACTTTTCGAGGATCAATTAATTCTTTATTTGAAGATAATGGTACTTTCGTGTTTTATTGTGGGTTGTACGAAGAACAAAGCAGGGGACCATGGAATGTCATTTCATCAAATTCCAGCTATTATAAAAGAAACAAAATGCACGCCAGACCGGTCGGGGCATACACTGTAAAAAAAATGTTGTAACTTTACCACTGCGTTTTTGTAATCTTACCAAAACTTGTAAAATTACTTCCTTCATAGTTGTGAACTTACTAGTTTTAAATGAAAAACATCACTTTCAGTGAAGTAGTTTCACAAGATTTTGTGAATTCACCTCTCTAAAAGTAGGTAAGAATTGGACTGCCAGAGAGTCTAATGAGAGTCCAATCCTTACCTATTTTTAAAGAGGTAAATTCATAGAGTTAATATAAATAGAATAAATAGAGTTATCGAAAAAAAAGACGTGAAAAATGGGTAAGTGTGATTAAACGTGGTCCTTTAAGTAAGTTGCTGATAAGGAATGCAACAATTTACTCAAAGCATTTTATATCAGGTAAGATAAACTAGAGACCTTTTACGCAAGGCGTCAAAGGTTTAATCAAGTTTAATCAAGGTTTTTTGATCAAGTTCTAATCTCCAAATTCAATTGCCTCATTTCACTCAATAAATACTAGCATTAAATATTTTTTAAATACTTATCGGTACCCCCGTGAAAAGAAAGACCAACTTTAGATCACATTAAGACCAGTTCCAAACCACGTTTGGTCTATTTTCTGGTTTTTTACCTTTCAGCCTATACCTGCATCAATTTTAGGGCATTGAAATAGACACCACTCTCTCTGTTAAATAAGGATAGCTGTCTGTATCAACAGACTAGCTATACCTAAAAGTCCGAAAGAACCTGGGAGGATTTGTTATTATTTACGAGATCTAGAAGGCTTCAACCAGTTGCCGTTATATTTATGGAACTCTGTCCCTCCCTCCATCTCGTCATCTCTTTCTGTTGAAACTTACAAGAAAGAGCGCCCCCTTTACAACCTATGACTCGTGATGAGCCTAATAATGATGGGATATTCGGGGTTCAAACTGCCGGGACAAGAATATACCTGCCTACCCTGGCGGACCGGCCGAACGCAAACATTACGCTACAGCGTAACAGTAAAGTAATGCTAAAGTAATGGGAAAGTTATATGGCATTATAATTAATAAAGGAAACAAAATTAATTTGTAAACTGTTGCAATTATAATAAAACGTTGAAATTTACGTTCAACGGTCATGCCGCAATTGCAACAAGTTGCTTTTGCAGCATTAAAAAATAAAAAAACATAGTGACCGTCATTGCAGTCGGGCCCCTGCATATTGGCAACCCGCTAACGTGGCTTTAAGTGGGTTGCCAGTCTGCAGGGACCCGACTTGAATGACAGCCACTTTGTTTTTTTATTTTTTAATGCTGAGAAAGCAACTTGTTGCAATTACGGCATGACCATTTAATGTAAATTTTAACGTTTCATTATAATTGCAACAATTTACATATTAATTTTGTTTCCTTCATTAATTATAATGCCATATTACTTTAGCATTACTTTACCATTACTTTACCGTTACGCTGTAGCGTAATGTTTGCGTTCGGCCGGTCCACCAGGGTATACTGTGATCTAAAGTTGGTCTTCCTTTTCACGAGGGTACTCTGGTTTTAAATAAAAAGGCGAACACAGTAGGAAAAAGTGTTCATTCTGATAATGTTGGCGTAAAACAAAAGTTTTGATTGTTGAGGTTAGTTGAAGTTACCATTTGAAAATTTAATTTCATGCAAAAGTTATTAAATTAAATAGTTTCTCCCTATGCATACATATTCTAATTTAAAGAAGGAATACTGCTAAGTGTTTAAAAATGATTTAATTCCAGTATTTATTCAGTAAAGTGAGGTGATGAGATTATGAAGTTAGAGCTCGGGGTCCAACAGCCTTGCCGTTATAATTCGCTGCAACTTTTGTTCGACTCATGTATGACAATATGTAAGTGGGTTCAATCAATTTTTCCTGACAAGTTTCTTATACTTCTTATACTACTTATACGATATAAGGTCGAACTCACTCACTACGGGTGCATCACTAATACTTCTGGAAAATTCCTCACTTTTCAGAGCGTAGGGATCTGAATTGTCAATTGCACTTAGTTTACTATAATAACGGAACTTCACTTCACCAGATAAACTCAAAAAGTATTCACTAGACATTTTTAATTTGCCGATAAACATAATTCTTTGACTAAGATAATACACGCGACGCTGTGTATACAATGCAATGTTTTCCCTGGAGTGTTCGGACATTTTGAAATGACGTCACAAGTGGAAATACTCTATTCAATTCTTAGAGTCAACCAATAAGAGTGCAGTAATAGATCTGAGGTTACCTCACTTCTCTCGTTCACATCGATTTTGTTGATATTGAAAATTCAACTATTCCTGTTAAAGATTCATCATTTTCTTTCAAAATGAATCAATTCGATTGGAAACTTAACTATTTTCTTGAAAATTAATTTGTTTAACTGAAAATGTATCTATTCAATTTTTGGGTGAAGAAATATCCTTTTTTTAGTTGAAAATTGAACTATTTGGTCGAAAATTCATCTATTTGAGTTAAAGCTTCATTATTTTAGTTGTCACATCGACTTTTTTGCTTGAAATTCAACTATTCCTGTTAAGGATTCATCATTTCCGTTCAAAATGAATCAATTTGATTGAAAATTAAACTATTTTCTGGAAAATTAATTTGTCGAACTGAAAATGTTACTATTCAATTTTTGCTTGAACAAATATCCATTTTTTCGTTGGAAATTCAACTATTTGGTCGAACATTCATCTATTCGAGTTAAAAATTAATTTTTTTAGTTGAAAAATCGTTTTTTTTGGTTCAAAATTCAACTGTTCATTTTAAAGACTCATCATTTTCGTTCAAAATGAATCAATTTGATTGAAAATTTAACTATTTTCTTGAAAATTAATTTGTTCAACTGCAAATTTAACTATTCAATTTTTGGTTGAAGAACTATCCTCTTTTTAGTTGGAAATTCAACTATTTGGTCGAAAATTAATCTTTCGGGTCGAAAGTTCATCTATTCGAGTTAAAGATTCATTATTGCCCTGGCGGACCGAACGAACGGAGCGGATACGCTACAGCGTATCCTTATAGTATCCGCATCGTATCCTCTCCGTATCATGCAAGAAAAACTCATTAAAAAGAAAAGATTAACATTTCACTTGTTGAAATTCGGATTCTACGTGAAATTTTGAGTTAAAAGGTCACAGAGTAATCGCAATAGTTTTTCTTGCAACATTAAAAACTTTTAATAAATATAATACTTATCGATGACGTACGCTAAAGGCGACTTCAAACGCATCGTCATTCAGTAGCAGTTCATAGGCTTTATCCGTCGACGATGCGTTTGAAGTTGCCTTCAGCCCACGTTATCGATAAGTATTATATTTTTTGAAAGTTTTTAATGATCCAAGAAAAACTATTGCGATTACTCCGTGACCTTTTAACGCAAAATTTCACGTAGACTTCGAATTTCAATAAGTGAAATGTTCATCTTCCTTTTTTAATGAGTTTTTCTTGCATGATACGGAGAGGATACGATGTGGATACTATAAGGATACGCTGTAGCGTATCCGCTCCGTTCGTTCGGTCCGCCAGGGTGTAGTAAAGACATCGACTTTTTGGTTTAGAATTCAACTATTCCTATTAAAGATTCATCATTTTCGTTCAAAATGATTAAATTTGATAGAAAATTTAACTATTTTCTCGAAAATTAATTTGTTTAACTGGAAATTTAACTATTTAATTTTTGGTGGAAAGAAATTCAACTATTTCGTCGAACATTCATCTATTCAAGTTAAAAATTCATTATTTCAGTTGACGCATCGACTATTAACCAAAAAAGTATCAGAAAAGAATTTTTGGTAACCTGCAAGTAATGAATATCAGGTATATACTCCAAGCGAAAGGATAGGCCAGCTTATGAATTCACTTTGAGGTCGCCTTGAAAGCTTGAGTAATTCTTGATTAACTCTCATGTTGAATTATCTCTTTCAAATATATATAGGAAACTTTTTATTTTTATATTAAATATTTTCCAACTATCGTCTTATCTCTTACATCCTCTAGAAAAATTGTAAACATGTTAAATAAAACCAAATTATTATTGAATAAAAGTAAGGGGCGACTCAAATACTATTTTACACTAACAGTGGGGGGGGGGGGGGGCTCAACAGGTTTTCTGATTTGTGACGCAGGAGAAGGGATGAGGATTAACGTCGAATGTGACATCACAAAATGGAAAATATAAATGCGAACAACAATTCTTTAAAATGCTTGGAAAAAATTAAAATTAGTGATTTCATTTTAGAATTAAAGCATCTAAATACAGCCTTCATACCCTTTTCCATATTTCCTTCTTCAGCCATTTAGCGAATTCCTCCTTTTCCTTTGTTCCTAAGATTCATGGAAAAATTCGAAACGATTATTTATTTAAAGAAATTAATTTAAAGAGAATATTTAAAAATGTTTCAAAACATTTTCAAATATTTCTAAATTGTCAAAAAGGATTCTGAAGATTGTAAGGTAATTAATTTAATTATGCAAATTAAAAAAAGATTGATAAGAAGAATCAGAATCATTTTAAAAGATATTTATCTAGAAGGTTATAGGTTTTTGTGAAGACTCAATGATATTAAAAAATTTGAGAAAATTTGAACAATTTTTTGACCAAATATAGACATTGGAAGATTTCACGGCAATTTTTTCAATTCAGAAATTTAAAAAAATGTTAGAAAAAATTAATGTGATTTTAAAAGATATTTATGAATTTCAGAACTTTGGAGAGATTATAAATATTTTGAAACTAGAAAAGATTTCCAAAACTTCATACAATATTCTTGGGTTTCTTCCAAACTTGTAAAAGTTCTAAATATCTCTTACATTTTATCTTAAATTATTTTAAATCAACTCCATTTTTTTCTAATACTCATTAAAATCCTGTGAAATGATAAAATAAAAATTTCTTAAAACTTTTCTAGGTTTTTATTCGACAATCTGAAAGTTTTAACTGTAATAGTATGCAAATTCTATGTTCATAATTTTCGACTTACACCTACTCAGCCATTCATTCTACTGATCGAGTTTTCTTACAATAATAGAAATAGATAAATATTTTTTAGGCAAATATTTTTTAGACAAATATTTTTGTAAATAAGTGAATCATATAACCATGAAATTTCTGAAAAATTGTCCCTCACAATATATATTTATTTCATTTTTATTCTGATTTGTCCACAGATAAGATGTTTTAAATTGTTTCCAACTATGTTATCACACATTTAAGCTCTTCTGCACTGTAATAGAAATTTCATTTTAGATTTATGCTTATAAGCTGTTTCGATACTGTGGAAAAAGGGCTTTAAAATGAGCCTATGAACATTACAAACTGTTCATTATTTCGGATATTACATAAAGTTTAAGAAAACATTAAAAATTTACGCTATTTGTGCATTATCTACTTTCAAAGTGGACAAATTGACTTAATTCTGAGTTCATACATACAGAATTTTGAGAGCATTCAACATTTTAGAGAGAAAAATTTTTAGCTCTGTCATAATTAAAATTAGGAGACCTTAATTAGTCACCAAAAACGAGGTGAACTAACTCTTGGCCGATAGTATGTTATAATTATAAGTAATAATTAATGATATGAATACCTATGTAAAACAATATATATATATATATATATATATATATATATATATATATTTATATAGTTTTTATTGTATAACCTCTGGTATAACTACTTACTAATAATTGTGAAATCGTCAGAATAATGATAAAATAAATATTTAATATTAGAGTGGTAAAGAAATATGCATTTAGCAATTTATGTTCATGATAACTCCTGTAATTGTAATTCCGGTGGTAACTCATTTTGAAAAATCTGTAACTTCATCAATTACCGACGCGCAACGTCCGAGAAATGCCGAAAACTGCGAAGCAGCTCGTGACGGAGTCTCTTATTCCATTTCGTAAGCAATCTCCCACCCACTGATATTATTATTTTAAATCCGGTCGGTAGAGCGGGTGTTTTGTATTGGTATGGTAGAAACCTATCCGCGTAGTCCGTGTCTAGTAGAATGTCAACGCATAAGGGGTTATATCACAGCTATCACTATTTTTATTAAAAATAACTTATTCTTCTTACTGAATATGTTTAAAGGTGACTTTTTCAGTAAATAAAATTCCACAGACGTGAACCATCATGTTTTGCCATCTTCAAATGTTTTGATTTTCATACACTGAGAAAATAAAATTTTGGATCCAAAGAAATGCATTTATTTTATTGTATTCATTTCAGCCAAAAAACCGTTTACTTAATTGTACTGAATATTGTTTAACCCGTGGCAGGCACACTCTCTTGACCCACTTTCCCCTGGCGGACCGGCCGAACGCAAACATTACGCTACAGCGTAACGGTAAATTAATGGTAAAGTAATGCTAAAGTAATATGGCATTATAATAAATAAAGGAAACAAAATTAATATGTAAATTGTTGCAATTATAATAAAACGTTAAAATTTACATTAAATGGTCATGCCGTGATTGCAACAAGTTGCTTTCTGAGCGTTAAAAAATAAAAAAACAAAGTGGCTGTCATTCAAGTCGGGTCCCTGCAGACTGGCAACCCACTTAAAGCCACGTTAGCGGGTTGCCAATATGCAGGGGCCCGACTGCAATGACGGTTACTATGTTTTTTTATTTTTTAATGCTGCAAAAGCAACTTGTTGCAATTGCGGCATGACCGTTGAACGTAAATTTCAACGTTTTATTATAATTGCAACAGTTTACATATTAATTTTGTTTCCTTTATTAATTATAATGCCATATTACTTTACCATTACTTTAGCATTACTTTACCGTTACGCTGTAGCGTAATGTTTGCGTTCGGCCGGTCCGCCAGGGTCTATAGGCACACTGGTGCGACTCGGGATTTCCCGTTTTTGATGTTCGTTATCACCATGAAAATTATAGATAATTTGACAAGTGAATATGCCTTCCCATGTAAAATTTGAATTAATTCTCCTTTGAATTCGACAAATTGGAAATTTTCTTTGGTGCGAATTCGCACCAGTCTGCCTACCATGGGTTAAAAGCAACAAACTCGTGCATTGATTCAAAGAAATCATTTCTTTGGGCGCCATTTCTTTGAAATAAAGAAATATTTCTTGGCATCAGAATATGAGATAATTAACTCAAGGAATTGATATCTTAAAAACTAAGAACCCATTTTCCTTCAATCTTGCTTTCGCATCCAGAGAAATATTTTTTTAGTTCAATAATTTTGAGCCTTTGGATTGAAACATATTTTATTTGAAATACGTAACTCATCGATGCGTGAAGCAAATATTTTGGTTTCTTTGAATCGAAGATATACTGACATAAATGAAAGCAACATTAATTAAGTGAAAGCGATATTTCTTTCATATAAGGGGATTGATACTGTTGTTCTAATAGAAAATGTCATTAGCGGAATAAAGTAATTTGCCCACTTAAGTATAATAATTTATTCAATTGGAAGATATGTTTCTTTTAATAAATAGAGTGAAGCGATTTATGTCCAATAAATATTTCCTTCGAATGAAGAAATATATTTTTGAAATAACTTCATACACCGTTCGTTCGAAAAAATATTTTGGTAAAATTCCTTATTTGTACCGAGTAGTTCAGGACGATGCCGCCAGGTGCGTAGAGTTTATAGTCTAAGAGTAGAAATGGATTCTCCAGTCTTTAAGTTAGCCATACATTTTCACCGAAGATATAATCTGAAATATGTGTTGATTGGTGTTTATCGGTCTTCTTAAGCATTGGTCAGTTGGTCTTGCTTGAAATTCTCTTTCCTACTCCGTGAAAATGAAAATAAATATATTATCATAAATTATAATCATTATAATGGCATTGAAATTTTTTTTTCAATGAATGGGCCTGCTTAATTGATATTTTCTCAATTCTGTTACGTATTTTTTTTAAAACAATATGCCGCATTTTAGAAACAAATAAATATTGATTTTCGTTGAAAAAAATTAAATAATTAATAAAAAAAACTAATATAATATAATAATTGAAATTTAATTTTTATATACTTATGTAATGAAACTAATCAATATGATAAATAATTTTTAAATGAATGAACTTTAAGTTGTTGATAATTTTATCTTATAGATGAAGCTATATTGACAGTATATTTTTTTTAAATTAAATAAACAAGCATACCGTTTTGCAGCACGTAATAAAATATTAACAAATTCTACACATTACTAAAAATGATCCAACGAATTCCACAAGATTTTATTGGTGCATCAGAATAGTCTGCTTATTATTTCATCTCCAAAAGTCAAAATGTCAAAATCGATAAAAACAGACTTATAATTTCATGTACGGAATAACACAACTGAAACCTGACTCTTATACAGAATCAACCGAATTTGAATCCATATATATAAATAAAAAAAAAGTTAAACAACCACCGCAGGGTACCACTAAGAGCAACTGCCATCTAAAAAAAATGTCAATGGCCCCCAGTAGAACCACGGTAAAATACACCTATGGCCACGTCTCACTTCCGTAAGATGGGTGGTCACAGGGCACGACGAAATCACAACGACAGGCCGGCGAAACCCTCGTATGTCTTGAGGACACTAAGCGACCCAAGGATGACAGCTTTCTGCATCCATCTCGCAAGTGCCTTGGCATATTTTTGGCACGCGGGTATGGCTTTAAGGTTACGAACCAGTGATAATTTCGCACCTCCGAGAGCACCTATCACAAGGACAATTACTCGTGCCGAATAGTTTGTGTACAGTCGTTGCAGCTCTCTTTTAAGGTCTTGATACCCCTCCTCTTTTTCATTCTCCTTTGCAGTGATGTTGTATTCGGACGGAGCCGAGAATTCGATCACGAATATAGTTCGTTTCTCGAAGTCTTGGAGAACGATGTCAGGCCTCGAGTGCGCAACGGAGACTACAGCCTGAAAATTGTAGTTCCAGAAAATCTGGCACTTCTCGTTTCGGAAAATTGACTCTATATCCCTTGGAGCGTTCGGCAGGACAGGGTCGCGACCAACACCGTAAGAGCGACAAAAGTAGTAATAAAGTACTCCTAGGGCCGCATAATGTCTATAGATAAACGTTGTTCCTGCGTGGGTCGGACACCCCGATAGTATGTGTTCTAGGTACTCAGCGTATGCATGACACGCTCTGCACCTATCACTGGGAACTTCTTGACATAAAATGCGGGCGCCATATGCTAAGGTGGAGATTACACCGTCCTGGCATGCGAAAATAAAGCCCTCTGTACCTGAATTGAGCCCTGACGATTTGAGGAAAGCGAAAGTTTGCTCCTTCGACAAGGACTGTTTTTCTACATTTCTGTGAAAGTTTCCATGCATATGCTTGTCGAGTAGCTCTTGGTGAAATTTTCCAACCTCTGCTTTCTTTACTTCGGCTTTTAGACGTGAAGCATCTAGATGGACTAATGCACTTTCTTCACTTCTGATGTTAAAATTCAGGCCAAGGGTCTCGACAGCTTGCTCCGCGGCTTTGTAAAGGAACGCTCCTTCGCCAATCATCTCGTGGTTTCTGACCATCTTTAGGAGAGGATCTCTGCCATTTGCAACGATGTAAGCTGTACTTAAAACAATTCGGTTATGAAGACACTGGAGATTCAGAAGCCTTGACTTGTTTAGTGTGTGATTCAAGGTCCTTAGTTCTTGGGCGAACTTTTGAACCCTTTCCGTGAACGGTCTACCAGATGTTATGTGGTTAATCACACATTGAACACGGGACGCATTCTGTCTTGTCCATCCAATTTTCTTGTTCGGTTGATGCAAGCGTCTTCTTGTCTTTTGATCCATCGTCGGTTTCAGCCTTCGATTTGAATCAGCCAAAGCTCTCGCAGCACCATAAACTGAGTAATTGATGGTCGAGAGGTTGGAATCTTGCGAGATATCTCCACGAAGGGAGGCATCCATTTCAGCCAGATCTTGGGGCTTAAGAGGAACTTGCATGCTGATGTTCCTCCTTGTACTGAAATTGCGATCATCTTCCAGAAGGTGCCTTCTTTCTGCGGTTGGTCTTAATGTCGTTTCATCTTCGTCTGCAGCTTGTTCAAGCAGCGATTCAGGAAGCGCTCCGCGTACGTATCCATTTTTCCGGAGGTAGTCGGCTTGATTTCGCAAAGACTGATGCGAAACGTGCTGAAGCTCTGGGTGTTTCTGGCACCACAGAGTATGCATACGCGCCATAAAGCCTCCGCGAACAGGGATAATGCTGGCACCGTAGCAGTCTGGCACATCATTCTTAAGTTGATCCATCTACTCAATGTGGGCGTTTTGCCGGTTCGTCGTTGTGTTTCCATCTAAATTATTTTCAGTACCCCGAACTCTAGAATGATCGGCATTGTTTGCCGATCCATTGTCGGGTGCTCTGCGCGTTCGATCGTTTTCAACCGCATCTACAACATTTTGGTGGTTTGTTGGTTTCATTGTTGTTCCCACAAGCAGCTAGGGAAAGGGTTCGTCCATCGTTGTAGAGCCCCGCGTGAAAGGATAAGGCTGATACTCTGAGAGGTCGCTGGTATCCCAGAGTCACCGTTTAAGACACCTCAACCAGGTGCCATGCCCTAAGCGAAGGTGTGCGAACCGTGCCGAAAGCTGCATGGCACCTGGGTGAGGTGTCTTTAACGGTGACTCTGGGATATCGGGCGATGTCTCAGAGTAGTAGCCTTATCCTTGCACGCGGGGCTCTACAAGGATGGACGAACCCTTTCCCTAGCTGCTCGTGGGAACAACAATGAAACCAAAAAAACCACCAAAATGTTGTAGATGCGGTTCAAAACGATCGAACGCGCAGAGCACCCGACAATGAATCGGCAAACAATGCCGATCATCCTAGAGTTCGGGGTGCTGAAAATAATTTAGATGGAAACACAACGACGAACCGGCGAAACGCCCACATTGAGTGGACGGATCAACTTAAGAATGATGTGTTAGACTGCTACGATGCCAGTATTATCCCTGTTCGTGGAGGCTTTATGGCGCGTATGCATACTCTGTGGTGCCAGAAACACCCAGAGCTTCAACACGTTTCGCATCAGTCCTTGCGAAATCAAGCCGACTACCTCCGCAAAAATGGATATGTACGCGAAGCGCTTCCTCAACCGCTGCTTGAACAAGCTGCAGACGAAGATGAAACGACATTAAGACCAACCGCAGAAAGTAGGCACCTTCTTGAAGATGATGGCAATTTCAGTACAGGGAGGAACATCAACATGCAGGTTCCTCTTAAGCCCCAAGATCTGGCTGAAATGGATGCCTCCCTTTGTGGAGATATCTCGCAAGAGTCCGACCTCTGGACCATCAATTGCTCAGTTTATGGTGCTGCGAGAGCTTTGGCTGATTCAAATCGAAGGCTCAAACCGACGATGGATCAAAAGACAAGAAGACGCTTGCATCAACTGAACAAGAAAATTGGATGGGCAAGACAGAATGCGTCCCGTGTTCAATGTGTGATTGACTACATAACATCTGGTAGACCGTTCACGGAAAGGGTTCGAAAGTTCGCCCAAGAACTAAGGACCTTGAATCACACACTAAACAAGTCAAAGCTGCTGACAATCAAGCAGCATATTGTTGACAAAATAAGGCTGTTATCTGACGCAAGGAGGAGGATACAGAAGAGGGAGAGATGGATCAGAGAGAATCAACAGTTTCTCGCTGACCCATCGCGCCTCTTCAGTGATCCCCCTGTTTTTGTAAAAAATCCACCCAAGCCCAAGGAGGTAGAGACTTTTTGGAGAGAGGTGTACAAGATCCCGCAAACACTAGAGTTGAAGGAAGATACTGACAATATCATTCGCTTCAAGGAGTTTTGCGACAGCCTCATAAAATCTGAGGAGGAGTGCCCATCAGTCACTGCCGAAGAGGTGAAAAAAGCACTTAGAGGCACGAAGAACTTTTCCGGTGCTGGACCAGATTGTATCAAGAACTTTTGGTGGAAGAAGTTTACTTCTACACACCAACATTTGGCCCGCATATTCACCTCATATTTAAAGTCGGAGATGCCCATTCCGCAGTGGCTAGTGTTAGGACGCACTATACTCCTACCGAAAAAAGGCGACTTGTCCAAACCAGAGAATTACAGGCCAATAACTTGTTTGAACACACTGTATAAGATTTTTACAGCTATCCTAAACAACAGGATTGTTCGACGAATTGAGCCTGTATGGCGAGAGATGTACGAACAACGTGGCTCGAAAAAAGGTGTAGCAGGCTGTCGAGAGAACCTGCTGATTGACAGGTGTGTCTGTAAAGACGCTACAGTCCATCAGCGCGTCCTGTCAATGGCCTGGATTGACTACCGGAAAGCTTTTGATTCAACCTCTCATAGACTTATCATCTGTCTGTTGGAAAGCTTGAAGGTACATCCACACATAGTGAGATGCATAGAGAGATTGATGCCTCTTTGGAAAACTAGATTTACCATCTCATCTAGGAATTATCGTCTGACGACGAACAACGTCACCTTCCAGAGGGGCGTCTTTCAAGGGGATAGTATGAGCCCTTTGCTTTTTTGCATCATACTTTTGCCTCTATCTCTTGCACTACGAAATTCTCCTGGATACCTCTGTGGCGACACTAATCAGCGTGAGCATAAGGTCACTCATGTATTCTATATGGATGACCTGAAGATCTATGCCGCTGGTAAAAGCAAACTTCAAACTGCTTTAAATATCGTCAAGAACTACACAGGAGAGATTGGGATGGACTTTGGTTTGGACAAGTGTGCCAAAATTCATTTGAAGAAAGGAAAGATTACTGGCGTTCCCAAGGACCCTGAGCTTGTGGATATAAGTGTTATTAGACATCTTAACACTGGAGAGACCTATACATACCTGGGCGTGCCTCAAAGCCGCATTCAGGACGTAACATCAGTGAAGGAGTCTCTCCGAAGCAGATACAAGCATCTTCTTCGACAGATTTGGTCTTCCAATCTGTCGGCGTTGAACAAGGTATCTGCGACTAACATGCTTGCCGTCCCGGTTCTACTCTACTCGTTTGGGGTGGTTCAGTGGACGAAGAACGAGCTTAAGGCCCTTGATGTCACCACGCGTAAGATCATGCATATGCATAAAAGCTTGCATATCAATTCGTCAGTTCCGCGATTATACATTTCACGCCAGCAAGGCGGACGCGGACTTCTGAATCTCCAGTGTCTTCATAACCGAATTGTTTTGAGTACAGCTTACATCGTTGCGAATGGCAGAGATCCTCTCCTAAAGATGGTCAGAAACCACGAGATGATTGGCGAAGGGGCGTTCCTTTACAAAGCCGCGGAGCAAGCTGCTGAGACCCTTGGCCTGAATTTTAACATCAGAAGTGAGGAAAGTGCATTACTCCATCTAGATGCTTCACGTCTAAAAGCCGAAGTAAAGAAAGCAGAGGTTGGAAAATTTCACCAAGAGCTACTCGACAAGCAAATGCACGGAAACTTTCACAGAAATGTAGAAAAACAGTCCTTGTCGAAGGAGCAAACTTTTGCTTTCCTCAAATCATCAGGGCTCAATTCAGGTACAGAGGGCTTTATTTTCGCATGCCAGGACGGTGTAATCTCCACCTTAGCATACCGCGCCCGCATTTTATGTCAAGAAGTTCCCAGTGATAGGTGCAGAGCGTGTCATGCACACGCTGAGTACCTAGAACATATACTATCGGGGTGTCCGACCCACGCAGGAACAACGTATATCTATAGACATAATGCGGCCCTAAGAGTACTTTATTACCACCTTTGTCGCTCTTACGGTGTTGGTCGCGACCCTGCCCTGCCGAACGCTCCAAGGGATATAGAGTCAATTGTCGGAAACGAGAAGTGCCAGATTTTGTGGAACTACGATTTTCGGGCAGCAGTCTCCGTTGCGCACTCGAGGCCTGACATTGTTCTCCAAGACTTCGAGAAACGAACTATATTCGTGATCGAATTCTCGGCTCCATCCGAATACAACATCACTGCAAAGGAGAAAGAAAAAGAGGAGAGATATCAAGACCTTAAAAGAGAGCTACGTCGACTGTACCCAAAATATTCGGTACGAGTAATTGTTCTTGTGATAGGTGCTCTCGGAGGTGTGAAATTATCGCTGGTTCGTAACCTTAAAGCCATACCCGCGTGCCAAAAATATGTCAAGGCTCTTGCGAGATGGATGCAGAAAGCTGTCATCCTTGGGTCGCTTCGTGTCCTCAAGACACACGAGGGTTTCGCTGGCCTGTCGCTGTGATTTCGTCGTGCCCTGTGACCACCCATCTCACGGATGTGAGACGTGGCCATAGGTGTATTTTACCGCGGTTCTACTGGGGGCCATTGACATTTTTTCCAGATGGCAGTTGCTCTTAGTGGTACCCTGCGGTGGTTGTTTAACTTTTTTTTAATTATATATATATATATATATATAGTTAAAAGTTTGTCATAAGGACAACCGCAGGATTTCGCCGGGAGCGGGTGCTAATCTGAAAAATTGCACCCGCTCCCAGCGAAATCGCGGTAAAATTTCAGCTGTAACCACGTCTCACGACCGTGAGATGGGTGGTTACAGTCTGCGCGAATTCAATACGATGATCCGGCGAAAGTCTCGTGCACCCTGAGGACACGGAGTGACCCAAGGACGACCGCCTTCTGCATTCTCCCTGCAAGTGCCTCAGCATTTTGTTGACACGCAGGGATGCTTTTCAGGCTATTAACAAGTGAAACCTTGGCACCTCCAAGAGCGCCAATGATCAGGACGATTAGCTTAACAGAATATTCCGGGCATAACCGTCGCAACTCCCTCATAAGGTCTTTATACCTTTCTTTCTTTTCTTTCTCCTCCGCTGTGACGTTTTTGTCCGCTGGTGCCGAAAATTCGATAACGAACATGGTTCGTTTCTCGAAGTCAAGAAGAACTATGTCAGGCCTCGAGTGCAATTGACTCTATCTCTCTAGGGGCGTTCAGCGGAGAGGTATTTGGGCTAATGCCGTAAGAGTGACAGAGATTGTAATAAAGCACTCTCAGTTCCGCATTGTGCCTTTGGATGTAGGTTGTTCCCGCATGAGCTGGACAACTAGATAGTATGTGTCCTAGATGCTCGGGGTGTTCATGACACGCTCTGCAGCTATCATCGGGAATATCTTGGCTCAAAATGTGGCGACGGTATGCTAGAGTGGAAATGACACCATCTTGACATGCCAAAATGAAGCCCTCTGTGCCCGACTTCAATCCGGGTGATCTAAGGAAAGCAAACATCAGCTCATACGACATCGACTGATCTTCCACATTTATGTGGAAGATGCCGTGCATCTTCTTGTCGAGGAGCTCTTCGCGGAAGTTTTTCTCCTGTGCTTTCTTAATCCGGGCCTTCAGGAGTGAGTATTTAAGATGGATAAGATTTGATGCATTTCGCTCACCCCTGATATTGAAGTCAAGGCCGAGTGTTTCAGCAGCCTTTTCTGCTGCTTTGTAAAGAAACGCCCCTTTGCCTACTTCTTCGTATTTTCTGACCATTTTAAGAAGAGGATCTTGTCCATTTGCGACAATATGTGCTGTACCCAGAATAATCCTGTTGTGAAGACATTCAAGATTCAGTATTCCACGACCACCTTGACGGCGTAAGATGTAAAGTCGTGAAACAGAAGACTTAAGGTGCATGCTTTTGTTCATGTGCATAACCTTTCGGGACCCGATGTCGAGGGATCTGAGCTCGTCCTTCGTCCATGGAACTACTCCAAATGAATAGACTACTGCTGGGACGGCAAGCATGTTCGTTGCAGATACTTTGTTCCTCGCCGACAGTTCGGTAGACCATATCTGTCGGAGGAGACGTTTGTATCTGCATCGGAGAGTATCCTTTATAGATGTTACGTCCTGAATGCGGCTTTGTGGCACGCCCAGGTATGTATAGGTCTCTCCAGCGCAAAGGTGTCGTATAGCGCTTCTGTCAACGAGTTCAGGATCTTCGAGGATGCCGTTAGGTTTTCCTTTCTTCAAATTAACCTTGGCGCATTTCTCTAACCCGCACTCCATTCCAATCTCTTGAGTGTACTCTGTGACAATTTTTAGAGCTAGATGTAGTTTCTCTTGATTTCTAGCATAGAGCTTAAGATCATCCATGTAGAATACATGAGTTACCTTATGCTTTCGATTTCCAGGTTTGCCACAGAGGTACCCTTCGGAATGGCGAAGTGCGAGAGATAGTGGCAATAATGTGAGGCAAAAGAGGAGAGGGCTCATGGTGTCGCCCTGAAATACACCTCTCTGAAAGGTGATACTGTTAGTGATCACACAATATTTTCCAGATAAGATGGTAAATCTGGTTTTCCAAAGCGGCATTAATCTCTCTATGCATCGCACCATGTGTGCACCATGTATCAACATCGTTGATAGGATGCTGCATCTGTACAGACACATCTATCGATGAGCAGGTTCTCCCGACATCCTGCTACGCCTTTCTTCGAGCCACGTTGTTCATACATCTCTCGCCACACAGGTTCAATTGTCCGAAGAATCCTATCATTTAGGATGGCTGTGAAGGTCTTATACAGTGTGTTCAGACAAGTTATTGGCCTGTAATTCTTAGGGTCAGCTAAGTTGCCCGTCTTAGGCAGGAGCACTATGCGCCCTTCCACCAACCACTCCGGAATAGGCTCTTCCGACTTTAGATATGAGGTGAAAATTCGGGCCAGATGCTGGTGGGTAGAAGGAAACTTCTTCCACCAGAAGGTCTTGATACCATCTGGTCCCGAAGCGGGAAAGTTCTTCATGCCTCTTAATACGTTTTTCACCTCCTCGGTAGTGATAGGTGGGCATTCTTCCTCAGGTGTTATGAGGGCATTGCACAGCTCCTTGAAGCTATTTATTTTCTTTGAGTCTTCTTGAAGTGGATGCTGGACCTCGTAGACTTCTCTCCAAAATGCTTCGACCTCCTCTTGTTTGGGCAGATGGTCGACAGTAATTGGAGGGTCTTGGAAGAGTTTGGATGGATCAGATGAAAATTGTTGATTTTCTCTGATAGTATTCGTATTCTGTCAACAATATGCTGTCTGATGGTCATTAGCTTTGATTTGTTGATTGTGTGATGACGGGTCCGCAGTTCGCGCGCGAACCGTCGCACCTTGGCAGTGAAATTCCTGCCAGATGTTATGTAGTCAATCACACACTGAATGCGGGACGCGTACTGTCTAGCCCAGCCTATCTTTGTGCTGAGTTGATGCATTCTTCTTTTGGTCTTATGATCAACCGTTGGTTTTGTTTTACGGCTTGCATCTGCCAAAGTTCTCGCTGCATTGTACACACCACAACTGATAGTCCAGAGGTCGGATTCTTCGGAAAAATCTCCACGAAGTTCATCATCCAATTCAGTCAGATCTTTGGGCTCTGGGAGAAACCTGAATGTTGATGTTTCTCCGGGTCCTGAAGCATCGTTCTTCCGCTATTGGATGCCTGTTCACGGTTGGTCTCAGTGTCGCCTCTCTTTCTCTGTTGCCGGCTTGTTCTGGATGCGGTTGAGTAGGCACTCCGCTTATATAACCTCTTTTCCGGAGGTTCTCGGCATGGTTTCGCAGACGTTGTTGCGAAAAGTCTGAGAGCTCTGGGTGTTTCTCGCACCACAGAGCATGCAGTCGTGCCATGTAACCTTCTCGTTCAGGGAC
>CAKNXH010056699.1:0-37195 GCA_932178445.1 Andricus quercusramuli
TGTTTCCGACAGCGGATGTGGAGGAGGGAGACATAAGAGTGGATATGCCACTGGACATCCCACTCTTCGAGGCAGAAGAACTTCGGCAGGCCGTAAGCTCCCTTCAAAACAAGAAGGCACCGGGCCCAGATGGTATTCCGTCAGAAGCGCTCAAGGCAGTCAACAGATACAACCCGACTTTGCTGTTGGACATGTTTAACTGCTGCCTTAAAACCGGAAGCTTCCCAAAGAGGTGGAAGGAACAGAGGCTGGTACTCATAAGCAAAGGCAAGGGCGATCCGGGCCTTCCGTCATCCTACAGGCCTTTGTGCATGTTGGACACTGCCGGAAAGCTCCTGGAAAAGCTCCTGTAACCTCGCCTGCTGTCAGCTGTACAAGCGGCTGGAGACCTGTCTGACAGACAGTACGGGTTTAGAAAAGGACGCAGCACCATAGAAGCAGCTGAGTGTATAGTGGACGCCGGTATGTCAGCACGACAGGGGAACCACCATTCACGACCAATAGTGCTATTGGTCACCCTAGACGTCAAGAACGCCTTCAATACGGCAAGATGGAGTGACATCATGGATGCACTGCAAAACCAGTTCAGGGTACCGCAGTATCTCCTCCGGATGGTGAGAAATTACCTGAAGGATAGAGTGCTGCTGTACGACACCAGCGACGGTCTTCGGAAGAAGAAGATTACCGCAGGAACTGCACAGGGATCTATTCTGGGGCCAGACCTCTGGAATATTTCCTATGACGGTATCCTGCGTATGGAAATGCCGAAGGGCACATCTCTCGTGGGCTATGCAGATGATATTGCGGCGACAATCACGGCGAGGAACTTGGAAGAAGCGCAAATGAAGCTGAACCAGGTTATGCGCAGAGTGTGTCGCTGGATGGAACAGCATGGCCTAAACCTGGCTTCACAGAAGACGGAGATCGTGGTTCTTACGACCAAGAGGATCCAGACGTGCATCCAGCTACAAGTGGGAGGCGAGATGACTGAAACGCAGCAGGCGGCCAAACATCTCGGTATCCATCTAGATACAAAACTCACATCCTGAGTGCACATACGGAAAGCAGCAGATAAGGCAGCCACAATGACGAATAGCCTCAGCAGACTCATGGCGAACGTTGGCGGACCTAGACCGAGCAAACGCCGGTTATTGATGTCAGTCACCACGTCTATCCTGTTGTACGGAGCCGAAATATGGGCGGACGCACTCAGGATAGAAAAGTATAGAAGACGCATGGCCGGGGTACAGCGGATTGGAGCGCAGCGAGTCGCCTGCTCCTATCGAACAGTTTCCGAGCCCGCGGTGCTGGTGATCGCAGGGATAATTCCGATCGACCTACTAGCGCGCGAGAAAAAGGAGATTTTCAGGAGGAAAGCGGAGGTGGCGAAAATCGTCGCAAAAGAAGACTCCAGAGCACACACCATGCATCAGTGGAAAACCAGGTGGGAAAACGACCACAGAGGCAGGTGGACGTTTAAACTAATAAACGACCTTACTGCCTGGATTGATCGATCACATGGAGAGGTGAACTACTTCCTGACGCAATTTCTATCAGGCCACGGATATTTCCAGGCGTATCTGCACAAAATTGGCAAAGCAAGGAGCCCTAATTGCAGGTATTGCGGCCTGTATGAAGATGACGCGTCACACACGTTTTTCACCTGTTATAGATGGATAGAGGAAAGGACGATGCTGGAAACCGACGTTGGACGGATCGGTCCAGAAGACATCGTCGCCAAAATGCTAAGCAGCGAGGAGAGTTGGGAGAAAGTAGCTGCTTACGTTGAGGCAGTGCTACGAGAAAAGAAGAGGGAAGAACACCTAGAGTTCTCGAATAATATTACATCAGAGTAATCGACAGCGGAAACCCACCATGCCCAGTCAGGATGTCGAAGGCCGACGAGCCCGATGCGCGATTTTTTACCGCGCTGCTGAGGACGATGCGCACATCTTGATTGGGACATGATGGTGGCTGGACTCACGAAGACAAGAAGAGGGAGAATAACCTTAGGGTTCATTCGAACAGCAGCGGACCTGACTGACGTCGGCGAGAACAAACCGTGTCCAACCAGGATGCCGAAGGCCGACGAGCCCGTTGCGCGATTCTACCGCGCTGCTGAGGACGATGCGTGCATCTTGGTTGGTACATGGTTAAGAAGAAGAAGAAGAAGCAGCCCTATTGAGAGCAAGAAAACGGCACCCCCTGAAGTAATGCGAAAGCGGTTTCCGGGGGGATTTCTGCCAAGAAGAAAGGGGGGTGGTTTTTAGTCGGTCGTTGGTAGCATCACTATAATGGTCAAATTAAGATCTTTGTATATTCAATATATTCAGATCATTGTAGTGATGATATCAATATCCCGACACTACCGAGAAGTGCGGACCCTTCTCGGTGTGTGTTAGCACATTTTTCAGCGGCGGCTGGAAAAAGTTCTGAAAAACAATCTACAAACAAACATCATCATCATCTGCGGATTTTTTTTTTTTTTACGAGGGCTGGTGAAAAATGTTCTAGTAACACACCGAGAAGGGTACCGCACTTCGCGGTAGTGTGGGGATGCTGATGTCATCTCTACAATGATCTCAATATATATGAATATACACGGAGATCTTAATTTGATGATTATAGTGATTATAGTTCTGCAGTTATTAGCTTGCAGCTTCTCTGGTTCCGGACTACATCTCGTCAATTTTCTCCTGAAGTAGGACTGTCTCTACGTACCTGGCTATGAGTTCCCAGTTATCCTCACTAGCTGGCATCACGTCCATGAGAGCCATTGGCGTAAAAGCTCCCACCTCGCTTTGCAGCCTTTGTCTCTCTTCTGCCCACATGTTGCACTCGAAGAAAGTGTGGAGCATGTCGTCGCGATCACTTCTACAATAAGCGCAGTCTGGCTTTTCCACTTTCCCTATTTTATATAGGTAGGCCCGGAACAGCCCGTGCCCAGAAAGCATTTGCGTTATGTAGAAGTTTACTTCTCCATGTTGCCGGCTTACCCATCCATTCACATCGCGTATCAGACTAAAGGTCCATTTGCCTCTGGTTTCTTCATTGCACCTTGCTTGCCACTCATGCATCGTTTGTGACCTGGCTTCTTTTTTGGCTTCAAGCTTGCCGCACTCGATTTTCATCCAGTATACGGCCTTGCGTTCAGCTGCAAGCAGGTCAATAGGAATGATTCCTGCGATCGCCAATGTTGCTGGTTCAGAGACGGTGCGATAGGCACATGCCACTCTCTGTGCTCCTCTCGACTGTACCCCTGCCATTCGCTTGCGGTACTTCTCTATTCTAAGAGCATCCGCCCAAACTTCGGCTCCATACAGTAAGAAGGAGTGCGTCACCGACATTAGTAGGCGTCTTCTACTTGGTTTTGGGCCTCCTATGTTGGCCATTAATCGGCTCAGGTTCGTCGTGACTGTACACGCCTTGTCAGCTGCTCGTTTAATTTGCTCCCAGAAAGTGAGTTTATTATCGAGCAGAATACCCAGATGTTTCGCCGATTTTTTCGTCATCACTTTCTCGCTTCCTACTTGCATTGGGATCTCTAGCTGAATCCTTTTTGTTGATAGGATCACTATCTCTGTGTTCTGGATGGCTAGGCTCAAACCATGATCTGCCATCCATCGTTGGACACGTCGCATGACCTCGTTCAGCTTCGATTGAGCTTGTTCAAGATCGCGAGCTGCTATCGTCGCTGCTATGTCATCTGCGTAGCCCACCAGCTTTGTGTCTTCCGGCATCTCAGCTCGTAGGATGCCGTCATAAGAAACATTCCATAGGTCTGGTCCTATGATAGAGCCCTGGGCAGCTCCCGCAGTGACGGTTTTCTGGCAAGATCCTTCGCTTGTTTCGTACAGCAACACCCGATCCTTTAGGTAATTACTCACCATCCGGATAGGGTACTCCGGTACTATAAAGTTTTTCTTTAGTGCATGTATCATGTCACTCCATTTGGCTGAATTGAAGGCATTTCTAACGTCGAGTAGTACAAGTACCACAATTTTTCGGGATTAGTGACCTACTTGTCGTTCCTTCCGGGCAGTGTTTACTACTTGTGACACTGCATCTACCGTGGACATACCTTTCCGAAAACCATACTGACTGCTGGATAAATCTCCAGCCGCTGGTATAGCCGATTGTAGTCGGGGTTTCAAATCCCTTTCTAATAGCTTCCCTGCTGTGTCCAATAGGCACAAAGGTCTGAAAGATGACGGTGAGGTTGGGTCGCTTTTGCTCTTTTTTATCAGTACCAGCTTTTGTCTCTTCCACTGTTTCGGAAACGTACCAGTACTAAGGCAGCTGTTATACATGCCTAGCAATATCCCTGGGCTTGCCTCTGCAGATGACGATGATTTTTTTTTTTTTCTTTTTTTTTTGTTACGAGGGAATGTGGAAAATGTGCTAACACACACCGAGAAGGGTCCGCACTTCTCGGTAGTGTCGGGATATTGATATCGTCAGTACAATGATCTTAATATATAAAAAATATACACAAAGATCTTAATTTGACCATTATAGTGACGCTACCAACTACCGACTAAAAACCACCACCCTTTCTCCTTGTCAGGAATACCGCTCATCGGGCTCGTCGGCCTTCGACATCTTGAATGGATGTGGCTGATTGGGCTGTATCTCTACACACTTTAAACTTTCTGCTGGATCTCTTGCTGGTTCCATTATTCTCCTGAATTCGATCAGCTGCATGTTCCAGCCAAGATGTACGCATCGTCCTCAAGAGCACGACAATGTCGCGCAACGGGCTCGTCGACCTTCGACATCTTGATTGGACATGGCTGATTTTCATGGTCCGATGGAGTGACTCATGGTAGATTCAGTCTCTGTTCCTTCTTCTTATACCGTAGCACAGTTTCTACGTATGCAGCTACTTTATCCCAGTTTTCGGCGCTGGTGACCATTCTTTCAATGATGATATCTTGCGTTACGTGACCGATCTCACGCTCCAGCTTTTGTCTCTCAGCGGCCCATCTCTTGCAGACGAAGAACGTATGGTGAGCGTCGTCTATTTCTGCCACCATATTCGCACTCTGGACTATTGGTTTTTCCCCTTTTGTGGAGGTAGGCTTGGAAGAGCCCATGTCCTGTGAGAAACTGCGTCAGGAAGTAGTTGGTTTCGCCATGTTCCCTCTCTACCCACTCATCAAGTCGGCTTATGAGCTTGGCTGTCCATCTGCCCCTAGTATCCTCTCTCCATCTCGTTTTCCATTCTTCCATGGTGTCAGCTCTGGCTTTTACCTTTGCTTCGAGTTTGCCTACTTCTGCCTTCTTCTCGTAGATGTTTTTACGCTCCCTGGCTTGGAGATCGATTGGAATTATTCCAGCTACCACGAGTATAGCTGGCTCCGAAACCGTGCAGTAAGAGCAGGCCACTCTAAGCGCCCTAAGCTTTTGTACGTGTGCCATCCGCTTCCTATATATCTCAGTTCTGACTGCGTCTGCCCAAATTTCTGCTCTGTACAGAAGAATTGATGTTCTCACATACAACAATATGCGGCGCTTGCTCGGTTCTGGGCCTCTAACGTTGGCCATGAGTCTGATTAGGGCTGCGGTTACGTTGGCAGCTTTTTCGGACGCTTGCTTCATCTGATCCCAGAATTTTAGTTTCGTGTCTACTAGTAAACCAAGGTATTCCACGGCCTTCTTTGTGATTATCTCCTGGTTTCCCACCTGTAGCGGAATGATGGTATCTATCGTCTTAGTTGTCAGTACGACGATCTCAGTCTTCTGGACGGCCAGGCTCAGACCGTGTTCCTTCATCCATTCACTAACGCGCATCATCACTTGGTTAAGCTTCCACTGGGCTACCTCCATATTTCGGGCCGCAATCATCGCAGCGATGTCGTCCGCGTATCCCACCAGGGATGTACCCTCTGGCATCTCCGTACGAAGGATGCCATCGTACGAGATGTTCCACGGGTCCGGCCTTAGTATGGACCCCTGTGCAGCCCCGGCGGTGATCTTTTTTTTGCGGATTCCTCCCTCTGTGTCGTACAGGAGAACTCTGTCTTTCAGATAGCTATTTACCATACGCAAGAGATACGGCGGTACTCGAAAGTTGTGCTCGAGTGCATATAATATATCGGTCCATCTGGCTGAGTTTAAAGCATTTTTAACATCCAGGGTGACTAGTAGGATGATCCTGCGGGTGTAGCGGCTTGTTTGTGGCTCTGCTTGCGCGGCTCTCGCCACCTCCGGCACTGCATCCACCGTAGATCGCGCCTTCCTAAACCCGTACTGGTTGTTTGCCAGGTCTCCTGCCGCTTGTATTGCTGCCTGAAGACGGGGCTTCAGCAGTTTTTTCAATAGTTTTCCAGCAGTGTCGAGCATACGTAAAGGTCTGTATGCTGATGGGGAATTCAGTTCTCCTTTTCCCTTGCTGATGAGTACCAGCCTCTGCATTTTCCACTGTTCTGGAAACAATCCTGCTTTCAGACAGCTGCTGAACATTTTCAGGAGCAACTGTGGACTGATGTGCGTTACTGCCTTTAATGCTCCTGGTGGTATTCCATCGGGTCCTGGAGCTTTCTTATTTTGAAGAGATTTCACAGCCTCCTCGAGTTCCTTCTCTGTAAAAAGCGGTATTTCTGCGCCGTCGATTTCTTCGATATTCTGGCCTCTGATTTGATGCGTGGGAAAAAGTGTATCCACGATATGTGCCATTGTTTCCACGTCCCGTGCGGCAGCTGGTGCGAGGGCTCCAAGTTATGATGATCCCAGTGGGCCACAGCAGGAAACAATCGTGGTTTTTTCTCGGTGTATCCTTCACCCAGTGTGTTTGGTCCGCGGGGCCTATTTCATTTCAGCCCTACCCTCTGTTTCCAGCGAGCATTCCCCTATCCGCCACCTGGGGACGCGCCAAGTATGGGTTGACACCTCCACTTCCCCGCAGACAACTGCGGAGGTCCTTGGAAGATGATGATGATAATGATAATGATTTTTTTTTTTTTTTTTACGAGGGAATGTGGAAAATGTGCTTACACACACCGAGAAGGGTCCGCCCTTCTCGGTAGTGTCGGGATATTAATATCATCACTACAACGATCTGAATATATGTGAATATACAAAGATCTTAATTTGACCATTATAGTGGTGCTACCAACGACCGACTAAAAACCACCACCCTTTCTCCTTGGCAGGAATCCCCCCGGAACCGCTTTCGCATTATTGCAGGGGGTGCCATTTATTTGCCTGCTAGGGCTTCTTCTGCTTTTCTTCTTTCTTTCGTCTTGGTGTCCCAGCTCGGACCACTTGGACTTCTTCTTCTTCTGCATCTTCTATATCTTCCTCTTGTCAGTAGCCGGCGGTCGGGGTCTTACCAGATTCTGGCACTCCGCTGCCTTATGGCCCTCTCCAAAGCATCTCCAGCAGCATTTGCTGCGATCGTCTGCAGCACACTCTCGGGCAACGTGCCCCAGAGACTGGCACCTGTAGCACCGGGTTTCGGAACAATGTGCCTTTACCCGGCAGTTCACCCATCCGACCTTCAGTCGGGCAACATTCACCATCTTGGCAGCTGCGGCCATGATGATGATGATCTTAGTCGCATCACTACAATGACCCTGACATATATAATATTCAATTATACCTTGGGTATAATTATACATTATACAGTATCAACTTTGTCATTATAATAATGCTACCAAGGGATCCACTAAAAACCACCACCCTTTTCTCCTTGGCAGAAATCCCCCCGGAACCGCTTTCGCATTACTTCAGGGGGTGCCGTTTTCTTCACCACAGAGGTGCCTGCTGGATTTCTGGTTTTTTCTGTGCTAGATGTTCTGCAACAAGGTGTTCTGCTTTGTATCTCAACCAAGATGTACGCATCGTCCTCAGTGGAGCGGTGGTACCGCTCATCGGGCTCGTCGGCCTTCGACATCTTGGCTGGGGATGATAGGTTGTACTGCTTCTTACTCCTGCTGTCTTATTCTTTACTGAAAAAGAAAAAGATAAAATGAACAAACAAAAAAAAGAACTGTTTCTTTTCGTGTCCAACCAAGATGTTACGCATCGTCCTCAGCAACACGGCAATGCCGTGTATCGGGCTCGTCGGCCTTCGAACATCCTGGAAGGGTGTGGCTGGTTGGAATGCCACTTTCAATATATATCTCCTGTTTAGGGTTGATGTTCTGCCGCATTCATTTCTGTCTTCTTCTGACGCAGAATTTTCTCCACATAGGTGGCCACTGCAACCCATCTCTCCTCGCTTCGCAGCACTACAGATATCACATTCTCTGGTGTTCACAATCGAAGAAATCGAAGAAAGTGTGCTCTGCGTCATCGCTCTCTGCCCCGCAGTACATACACTCTGGTCTTCTGACTTTCTCCACTTTGTGTAGGTAGGCATGGAAATAGCCATGCCCCGAGAGAAATTGGGTCAAGTAATAATTGACTTCGCCATGATTTCGGTCAATCCAGACATCGAGTTTCGGAATCAGTCTTGACGTCCATCTTCCTCTGTTATCTCTCTCCCACTGTTGTTGCAATCGCTCCATCGTTAAAGTTCTGGCTTCTGCTTTTGCAGTCTTCTTTTCGACGTCCGAAGATGTCTCGAATATAAGATTCCTCTCAGATGCCAGCAGATCTATGGGGATCACTCCCGCAATGACCATTGTAGCCGGTTCTGAAACTGTACGATAAGACGAGATGATTCTTTACACTCCTGTCTTCTGTACTGATGCCATCCGATGTCGATACTTCTTCACTTTCAAAGCATCAGCCCAGATCTCACTTCCATAGAGCAAGATAGACTGCGCGACTGACATCAGCAGTCGTTTCTTGCTTAGTCTTGGCCCGTTCACGTTTGCCATAAGCCTGCTTAGGGCTGACGTTACTGCTGATGCCTTGTCCGCCGCATGCCTTATGTGCTCCCAGTATGTAAGCTTTGTGTCTATATTCAGCCCGAGGTGTTTAACCACGGGTTTCGTATGTATCTCCTTTGAGCCTACCTGCATTGGTACCACAGTTGGTATCCGCTTCCTGATTATCAGAACCAACTCGGTTTTCTCCATCGCCAGATCGAGCCCATGGTCTTCCATCCATCTCATCACCCGGCGCATAACCTGGTTCAGCTTCCACTGGATTTGGTCCACATCCCGTGCCACAATCACTGCCAAGATGTCATCGGCATATCCGGACAGATATGGCCCGTCTGGCATCTCCATTCGTAGGATTCCGTCGTAGGAAATGTTCCAGAGATAAGGTCCTAGGATCGATCCCTGGGCAGCTCCGGCAGTCACCCTCCTTGTTTTTGGTCCTTCCGTGGTGTCGTACGTCAGGACTCTGTCGCTCAGGTAGCTCTTGAGTATGCGCAGCAGGTATTTAGGTACTCGGAACTCCTCTAATGCCTCTATCATATCGCTCCATCTGGCCGAGTTGAATGCATTTCTAACATCCAACGTGGCCAGAAGGACGATCCTTCTAGTGGCATGGTTTCTTTCTTGAGCCTGGTTCACCGTATTCACTATTTCTCGGATAGCATGTACCGTGGAGCGTCCTCTCCTGAACCCGTACTGCCTCTCAGACAGATCTCCAGCTGCCTGTGTAGCTGTCAGTAGGCGAGGTTTAAGCATCTTTTCGAAGAGCGTGCCTGCTGTTTTTAGCATACACAGCGGTCTGTCGGCTCCTGGTGTTTTTGAGTCTCCCTTATTTTTGCTGATGAGCACCAATCTCTGCATTTTCCATTTTTCAGGAAAAATTCCTACTTTTAGGCAGCAGTTGAACATATCAAGTAGGACCTACAAACTGGTGCGGGCTACTGGTTCAGGAAACAATCGTGGTTTTTTCTCGGTGTCTCCTTCACCCAGTGTGTTTGGTCCGCGGGGCCTATTTTATTTCAGCCCTACCCTCTGTTTCCAGCGAGCACTCCCCTATCCGCCACCTGGGGACGCGCCAAGTAGGGATGACACCTCCCCTTCCCCGCAGACAACTGCGGAGGATGATGATGATGATGATGATGATGATGATGATGATGATGATGATTTTTTTTTTTTTTTTTTTTTTTTTTGTAGAGGAGGTGAGAATGCATTTACGCACTGAGTGTGGGACTCGACCTAAAAGCGGTAATACCCACTAAACTCACCTCCTCTTTCCGCCAACCCATGTCCTCGGAACCGCTTTCGCATTACTTCAAGGACATGGGGGTAAGGCCACTAAGTCGTGCTTCGACTTTCTCTTTAGGGTGCCAGCTTGGCATTCTTCTGATCATCATCCAACCAGGATGCACGCATCGTCCTCAGTAGTGTGGTGGTACCACTCAACGGGCTCGTCGGCCTTCGGTATCCTGTCTAAGTAGCGCGTCCTTGAGGCTTCCTTGACAAGGCTGCCTCTCGGAACGCCCTACACCTCATTGTCCCAGGACGATGATCTGTCCTGGGCTTATCTTCCTTTGTGGCGCAGAGGAAGCACTGCGGCGAACTTTCGCACGCCGCAGCCTTATGTCCCTCCGTGCCACATCTCCAGCATGACCTCGTGCGGTCCGGGCCATCGCAACCGGCTGCCATGTGGCCGAAGCCAAGGCAGCGGTAGCACCGAACCCTTTCCACCTTTTTTTGTACACGACAGGACACCCACCCCACCTTCAGGTGTCCTGTGCGTACCAATCTCGCGGATAGTTCCTCGGCCAGCTCCACGAAAGCCTTCAGGTTGCCCCTGAAGGCTCTTTTCGTGAGGCTGACCTTCACCTCTCCCACTCCTTCGTTACCGAAGTGGCTTCTCACAGCCGCTTCTACTTCACCGGCCTCCGTTGTTGGATCGAGGTCCAGGACCTCGATCTCGGTACGGGGTACGAGCTCGCGCACAGTACCCCCCACCCCAACCGCCTCCTTGACAGCAGCCGAAAATTCAGCCCTGCCCTCTGCTGCAGGTCCAAGCTCCACAAGGACCCCGCCATTCCTGGTTCGCCTGACACCCCTGATTCTTACACCAAGGGTGTCCGGCTTCACCTTCGACTTGAGGTCCTTGAGGACCTCGGCGTAACTTAGACCCTCGGCTGGTTTGATAAGAACCGCCTCGGGTCGAGCTCTTCTCTTCATCTTCCTCTCCGCTTTTGGCATCTGTGCCGATGCTGCAGCACTCTCTCCTCCCTTTTTGGACGTAGACGTCGCCTTCGCAGCAGCGTTGCGGGTCTTCGCCTTCTTCTTCGCCGGCCTAGGTTCGTTCGCCTCGACGGGACTCAGTGTGAGCTCCCACTCGCGCTTCCCAAGTTTGGGGGCGGGAGTTTCTTCAGCATCTTCAGTCTGAGTCCCCGTCTGGCTTACGCCTCTGCCATCCTCTCCATTAGAACCAGGGCCTCCTTTAGTCCATTCCTGATAGGCATGAACATGTTCCTCGTCGTGGCGCAGAAGTCCTGCAACCTCTCCAACACATCGTCCAACTCAATATATATTTTTCTGGCCTCCGTCATCTTTACCTCCGCATTTCTTTGGTCCTGTCTGGACAGCTTTTCACTGTTGTCCAGCACTTCTACCACATCTAGATCTTCTTTCAACTCCTCACACACTCTTCGGTTTATGTTTACTTTATGCGCCATTTAAACTCCCACGAGTAGCTAGGGAAATAAAAGTCCACCCCCGCAGAGCCCCGCATGCGGGGGTAAGGTCTGTATACTCTAGAAGGCGACCTGGTATCCTAGAGACACCGTATGTGACACCACTCCCCTGGTGCCATGCAGCCTTCGGCACGGTGGATTAACGCCTTGGCTTGGAGGTTTTTCCTTCAGGACCACCCCTGGACATTACCTGCGACTGCTTGTTGGGCGGTGTAACCGTATTCAGCAGGAACCCTCGGTACAGGGCCGCAACAGGAAGAGGTCATGGTTTTTTCTCGGTGTGTCCTTCACCCAGTCTGTTTGGTTTCCAGCGAGCATTCCCCTATCCGCCACCCGGGGACACGCCAAGTAGGGGTGACACCTCCCCTTCCCCGCAGACGATGATGATGATGATGATGAGGAGGAGGAGCTATCCTATCTTGAACGTTGTATATTGCTTTATACGGATCCAAACGATCTTGTGCATGAGCTGCAATGTTTTATTAACAGTGGCCATTCACTGCAAAGCCCTGCGTGTCAAGCAATTATTAAAAAATTGCGTCAAAAACATGTAATATATTAGTGAACACCTTCATAAGTCTAGGTCAAGATTTTTTTTTATAATGAATGTGATCTATTAAAACTAGTTTAAGATTGTTGTTGAACAAAAATTTATAGTAAGCGAATAAAACTATGTGTATTTATTCCTAATTCCCTATCCTGGTAGAATAAGTCAATAAATTAATTAGCTTATTATTTTATTATTCAGGTTGTTAATTATTTTTATTCAAAATTGTTTTTTTTTCTTAGTTCAATTATTTTTTACCTAAATTAATTACTTTTATTGCGCATGCGCAAATGACCATGCACTGAGCGATAAAACTGATGCTTGAACCACAGGCCGTGCCAGTTACGTATAATTCTCGAGTTTTCAATATACATATAATACGTTGAAAACCGAGTTAAGTACTTTCCAAGATGGCGGACATGCACTAAACCAGACATTTCTTGTTCAAATTGAGTTGCTTTTTATGTATTAATTCCTTCAAAATAGCCCTAAGTTCTGAGGTTCAAGAGAGACGTGTTGAAAACTTTGTTGCGAATTCTCATGCGCCTTGTTGTCTAATCTCACATTGATTCGCCAGTTGATGAATAGAAGCGCGCGAAATTTACATTGATAAAATGTAGGTTACTTGAAACAGCGCAAAAAATTTAACGCGACAATTGTAGAAATAGGGGAAAACCCCACATCTTTTGTATATAAGGTAGACGCATGACACTTGTAGAAACACAGGAACACCCGTGGACATCGAAAGAATACCAGTGCGCGCAGGACACACTGGGGGCGACACACAGTATGTCGGTAAGGTACGGGCAGACTGAGAATCAATTCAATGTCCAATAAATGCATTACCGACAGTTGATACATTGATATCAGTGTTGAAAGAAAGTATTGAGTGACGACATCAGTTATTTACACCCGATTGGTAAGGTAGGCTCATGATATAGCAACTGAGGCTCCATCTGTGGCTGGAGATATGCATTATCGACGATCCCTACCTTACCGACCGATGGAGAAATAATAATATAAAAAGTTACCGACCTCCCTGTTTTACCGACTGATGGTCACGTGACTCCCTACCTTACCGAACGATGGTAAAATGATGATACAAAAAGTTACCGACCTCCCTGTTTTACCGGCTGATGGTCACGCGACTCCCTACCTTACCGGCCGATGGTAAAATGATAATATAAAAACGTACCGACCTCCCTGTTTCACCGGTTTATGGTATTGCAGATCCCTACCTTACCGACCTATGGTTGAAATATCATATAAAAATTACCGACCTCCCTGTTTTACCGACTGATGGTAAGAAACTGCTTTCTCGATAAATGATTACTTAGCACAGAATAGAACCTTATAATGCTTACTTAGCAGAAATCACCGTTACCAACCTAACTTTTGACCGACTGCAGGTAACTTAGCACGGAAATGAACCCTCCCTTTGTCAGTGGCGCCATCTTTTGTTGTCGGTAACTTAGCATGGAACAGAACCCTCCCTTGATCGATGGCGCCATCTGTTGGTGTCGGTAACTAGCGACAGTGGCGCCATCTGTTGACGCATCTGTTGCCGCTCGGAAACTAAGCGTTTTCGAAAAAATGGGAGGAGTTAAAAAGTGCTTATTTTTGCCCAAATAAATAAATGTAATTTCGTATCGATTTTTTACTCCTTTTCAATTTTGCAAGTTTTTTGTTAATAACAAATTACTGACCATTGGTACGAAAAAATGTCACAAAGGTTTTCTGTTTACAACAACATAATACATCGATTAGAACATTATCTATTATCTAACATTAATCATTATGAACATTATCTAACTATTATTAGAACATAGGCGAAACTATCTGGTCGGTCAACTCGTTTTTTTATACGTCTTTTTAGGGGTGCACCAATCGCCTATACGATCGCTTGTCTTGTAAATTTCAGCTTTGACGCATTAGGTCCCTTTCTTCGCGGGTGGTCACATATGCAGTTTGATTATAGTATAGTTAACATCATTGTAATCTTTTGAATTCTTTGTGAAATTTTTGGAAATCTTTCGAAATATTCGTCAAATCTTTTGAAACACTTTGAAACCTCAAAATGATTTCTTAAAGTCTTTTTAAAATCATGAAATATTTCTCAAATCTTTGAAATTTTTGTGATTCATTTTGAAATCTTTTTATTTATTCTATGATTGATGTAAGATTTTATTTTAAGTTAACGTTTGGCGTAAATCTTTGACATTCGTTGTGAATTCTTTTGAAATCTTTTTATTGATTCTTTGAATTATGTAATAGACTTTCGTTTCCGGCCTGAAGGTATTTTGTAGCAGTGATTTTGTGTTGCTGAATTTGGTAAATTGCAGTGAGATTTGAGGTGAGTTAATGGGCGGAGTGTAAGGGAAGTGTTTCTGAATGAAGGATTGAATGTTAGTTTGTGTGACGTGCGGAGTTGGGTGGGGAGACCGGTACAGCCTAGTAGGAGCGCCAGTACAGGATAGGTAGAGAAAAGCACGGAAGAAGACTGAGAAAAGTATGCAGACGATGGAGCAGACTTAAAAAGCAGGAAGAGCCTAATAAGAAGGTAGAGGAGTTGGAGGATAGAATAAAAAATAGAAAGCGCAAACCGGTAATTTAGTGCTGGGTACAGTGGGAATAAGTTAAGAAAGGGAGGAATTGAAGGAAGGAGTGGAAGATGTGCTAAAAAGGACAGATGCTAAAGTAGAGATAGAAGAAATGCTAAGTGTGGGAAAGGGAACGTGAAATGGAGAAAAAATGGTGCTAGTAAAACTAAAGAAATGGGAACATATAAGGGAAATGATGACAAAGAAGAGGTTGTTATATGGAAGCTCGGAAAGAATAGAGTATGATTTGATATGGGTAAAAAGGAAGATGCAGTATAAGTTAAGGCAAATAGCGTAAGAGGAAAGAAGTAAGGGAAAATTAACGTGGATTAAGTATAGCAAAATCCACATAGAAGGTGTATGGTGGGATTGGGACGAACAAAGCGAAGAGTTAGTAAGAAATAAGGTGCCGGGAAACTAGTAGAGGAGGAAACGGGAGATAGATTAATAAGAAATAGTAGGAAATAAAAAGAAACAAGAAACGGAAGAAGGGAAGAATGGAGATTATGTTACTGGAATATAGTAGGATTGGAGAGAGAGGATAGGGACTTTATGAGAAATTTGGTGCAATGGGATGTAGTAGTAAAGATGGAGACGTGGCTAGATGAAAAGGGATGGAAAAGAGTAAGAGGAAGGTTACCAAGAGGTTACAAATGGCAAGTTCAAAATGAAAAGAGGAAGAATAAAGGAGGCAGAGCAAGGGGAGGAATGATGATGGGAGTAAGGAACAAATGTATAACAGGGAAGGATGAAAAAGAACAAAAAGAAGGATTAATACTGGAAATGGTAAAGATGGGAGAAGAGAAGTGGAAGATAGTAGGGGTTTATGTGAACGGTGACATGCAGGAGAAATTAGAGGAGATGAAAGAAATGATGGAAGAAAATAAAGAAGAGTCTTATTATTCTTCTTATTATAGGGGGAGATTTCAATGCGAGAGTATATATTGGGAAAAGGAAGAGAACAGAAAGTTATGTAATAGAATAAGTAGATTAAGATGCGGTTGCGTAATCGCTCTCTCTCTCTATCTCTCTCTCTCACTCTCGCTTGCACTCTCGCATTCGATCGCTCGCTTATTCGTTCGCTAACACGTCCCAAATTGCGCTATCGTAAAAAATAGAAATAAGATAATAATAATTATTAATTAATTAATTATTAATAATTATTAAACATAATAATGTAAACAGTTATAGATAACTGTAAATATTAAGGATAAGATAATATTGTGTATTCGGAAGTATTATATGAAAGGGAGGCCATGTAGAGCCTTAGGGGACACATCATGAATAAGGAAGAAGAATTGTGTAAGATTTTAATTCATTATAACTTTTTTTGGAATCTTTTGAAGTATTTGTGAAATCTTTTAATTCTCGGTGAGAATAGACACTTCGTGTTGGAAAATGTTATTTTATAAATATTTTTGTCAGTAATTTGCATTCATTTGAAAATACAATTTTATATTGACATACCGTACGCTTGGACTAATCGGCGCATTTGGGAAGCAGGGCAATCTTGATTCCTGAATTCTGAATGCGATATTTGCTTCTTCTGAGTAAAAAATACAGAGGAATGAAACTCGAAATTGCAAAACTTAGAAGAAGCAATATCGCGATTTAAAATTTAAATGCAGAATTAAGGGTGCGCCGCTTTCTCCCACATATGCACTGCTTAGCCCCAGTTTACATTAATAGGGCTAAGTGATATTTAATAAAATCTTTCTTATTATATCGTGTACAGGTATACTATTCTTTCAAATCATTCTTGTTCGTAAAATGAAGCTGATGCCACGCAATGTAGCAATCTGTGTCCGGAAGAGTAACAAAAAAGAGTGAAAAACAAATTTTCTTCTGTTGTAATCATTGCTCGAGTTTGTTGAACGGTGCAAAGTTTTATGATCTGTGTTCGGAGAAGTGAAAACTAAAAGTTGCAGATCCTAAAGACTTAAATATTAAGTTTAACGTGTTCTTAATATGTTATATCTCTATCATTTGTAATTGAAAACGGGAAGTTGAATTCAAAAGAATTAATGTGGCTTACTTTATAATATTCTGAATTTACTTTATCGAATCTAATGAATAGTATCTAAGTTGTAGAAATTCTAATCGATGAATTTATACTTAGCTGTGATGGTCTAGGCACTTCAAATATGAGTAAACAATTATTTCCAATGTCTGCCATGGATTCGTGCATCCATCATTTCATCATTTAATCATTTCATCATTTCACTTCATTTAAGAATACTAGTTATACAGATTTGTCGTAGCGAAGGTGAGAATACAACTGACGCAACCCTTCAGGCTGCAGGGTAGGTCCCATTCCCACAGGACTCTTAGTTGAGGGGACGGAAGGGTCCCTTCCTATTCTAACATAGAAAAGTGTCTATTTCTGGAAATCTATACAAAGTATAGAATTTCACATTCCTTTTACGGGACCTATTACAACCTCAACGCTAAACTGTTCCTACTCCGGGAGGAACTTAATTTTTACGTCTTAGTTTTATCAATCGATTTTCTACTAATGGTTCCGTGGATATTACATTGGAATCGCTTACTAATGCAGAAGGTGCGGATGGTACATGCGTGACTATTTCTGGCGGTGTTACATTGTTAGTGACGTTCATAGAGCAGCTTGTTCTTACAAATATATTAGCCATACATTTTCTCATTAATTTAAGTGTGCCGCATTTATATAGAGTGAACAAAAAATTGCTATCACTGCGAGATTACTCAGATACGTGAATATATCATGCGCTTTTTCAATCAATTATCAAGTGCGTCTGTCGGCCTTTATTCTATTCGACGAACTTTCTATTTTACCTAATGTTTCTCTAGAATCAGTCAGAGTTTCCAGGCTAATTTGTTTTTGCAGTAGAAACAGATGATCTCGTAAAAGATCAAGCTCAAATAATGAAAATGATATATTCTTTCTATATCTAGTATATATTTGGCATATTTAAATGATTTCTTGTATTTAATTATATTAGACGAATCAGATTCGGTTCACGAATTAATACATCTTTACTCTCATCGGGACAGTTAACGATTAAGGAGAGTTCGTTTTGAGTATTCCCTGATTATGAGCCAAAGTGATGTACGATAACAATTTGATTTTGAATGGAGATACGTAACACATCTTGTAATCTAATGTTTTAAGATTGGCTCTAATTATTTGATTTCTCGCATGTGTAAGTGAGATGAGGTAAGTTGGTTGTAAATGTTGAAAGATTTCATTTTCGTCGTAGTTCTCACAGTCTTGTGAAAATTCTTATCGGTTGGTACGTAAATAGTTTTTTGCTTGTTAATTGATGTATATATAATTTAGAAAAAAGGGTTAGACAACCACCGCAGAGTCCAACTGAGAGCAACTGCCATCTAAAAAATGACACTGGCTCCCAGTATAACCGCGGTAAATCACACTTGTGGCCACGGTTTCGGTTTTGAATCTTTGGGAGTCGAACCGAAAGGCCTATGACAAAGCCACCAAACGCGTCCTCGGGTTCCGGATAGAGGTCCCCTGTAACAAGGGTTTCTGCTGAATATGGTTACAATAATTAATAAGCAGTCGCGGACACTTGTCCAGGGATGGTCCCGAAGGAATAGCCCCTAAGCGGAGGCGTGACAACCTTGCCGACAGCTAAATGGCACATGGGTGAAGTGTCTCAAACGGTGACTCTGGGATACCGGGCGACCTCTCAGAGTATGCAGCCTTATCCTTGCATGCGGGGCTCTACAAGGATGGACGAACCCTTTTCCCTATCTGCTCGTGGGAACAACAATGACAACACCAAACATAGTTGTAGTAAATGCGGTTCAAAACAATCGAACGCGCAGGGATTCCGACAATGGGTCGGAAAACAATGCCGACTACCCTAAAGTTGGGGGAGCCAATCAAGACGGAGTTAATGCGATTGACCGGCACAATCTCATTACTTTTAAGTGGACGAATCGACTCAGGGATGACCTGCTGGATTGCTATGATACCAGTATGGCCCCTAAACGAATAGCTTACATGGCGCGACTTTCATACTCTGTGGTGCGAGAAACACCCAGAGCTATTGCATTTTTCGCATAAACGTCTACGAAACTGTGCTGAGGAACTCCGTAAAAGGGGTTATTTAAGCGGAGCGCCTACTCAACCGCAGCCAGAACAAGCGGGTAACAGAGAAAGAGAGGCAACACTGAGATCAACTGCGAACAGACATCCAACAGAGGAAGAACGATGCTTTAGGACCTGGAGAAACATCAACATTCAGGTTTCTCCCAAGCCCAAAGATCTGGCTGAACTGCATGACGAGCTTCGCGGAGATTTTTCTGAAGAATCCGACCTATGGAATATCAATTGTCGCGTGTACAAAGCAGCGAGAGCTTTGGCAGATGGAAACCGTAAAAAAACCAACGGTTGATCATAAGACCAAAAGACGAATACATCAACTCAGCACAAAGATAGGTTGTACAGAATAGGAGTACTTAACAGTTTTTCTCTGATCCATGACGACCCTTCCAAGACCCTCCAATTACTGTCGACCAACCGCCCAAACCAGAGGAGGTCGAAGCATTTTGGAGAGAAGTCTACGAATTCCTTATTACTTAATATCCCTATTACTTTTAGCTAAAGTAATACCATCTCGCTCTAGGTGATGCCGCCAAACAATTTTAAAATGATAAAATATCACCCAAGTCACGTTCGTTAAGTACTAGAGTAGTTTAATGGAGGTATCAGAATATTATTATGCGGTTGGGAATATAGCTTGGAGTTTTACGAACGTGAGTTGAGTGATTATTTATAATTTTTAAATTTCTTGGCAGCATCACCTAGATCAAGTTGGTATTTCTTTAGCTGAAAGCAATAGGGGTGTATTTTGTGGGTTCCAGAGTATTATTATGGGGTTGGAGATAATCACTCAAAGGTGACTTGTATAATTATTTAAAATTTTTTTTAAATAAACTTGAAACCAAATTTTAATACACGCTTTAAAATATTGTAAAAAAATATCAAATACCATGAGAAAAAAAAACTTTTTTTAAAACTATTTTACAGGGCTAAATGTTCTTGATAATTATTATATATTACATTCATTACAAGTTATTTTTCAGTTTGATCAAACTCGAACATTGATGCATTGAGTGATTGCCATCACTACCTCAAGAGCTTTAGTGGGGGATCTCCTGTTCGCCGTGACGCGGGCACGTCACTCACGCTCACACGTACATACAATTTGTACCCTCTGTTTTTCTAACTTCAGTCAGTTGACATGCACCATATAGTTTGGTATCTCGCAAAGGATTTCGCAATTGGTTTCACCTATTCTCCTAATAATGGTGTAAAGGCCTAACCATTTCTTTTCAATTTAATTGTTTTACTGCCGTTGTGTAAAAGAACAAAATCGCCTGGTTCGAAGATAGGTTTAGTGTGTACAATTTTAGTGTCTTGCTGGCGTTTAAAACGCTCTTGCGCATTTCTTATTGCAGATTTTCCTTTTTCGAGACACTCTTCATGGTGCCCTTTCCACACGTATAATATTTCCATGCATGTTAATGAACTCGTCGTAGCCAGTATGTATGTATGTTTGTATACCATTAAGCCATTTCCCTTTCGGGGTAGGCGTGACACTACCCGATTCGGATAGTGTTTCTAGGTGGACAGTTTCTTGTAGTAAATAACTACAAGTGTGGGCTCACCACACCCACGACACGCCAACAGCACGCAGTTAGTAGTATTCCCGAACGGTCACCCATCCAAGTACTAACCGCGCCCAACACTGCTTAACTTCAGTGGTCTAACGAGAACTGGTTTTTTCAGCGTGGTATGGCCGTTGGCTGAAGGTAAATTTGCTTTTCTGCCGAAGGTGATCCCAAACGGTGTCAGACCTGTTCCTTCATGAACTGCTGTATTAAAGGATAAGCATACTAGATTCAGATTCTGATCCCGTTCGGTTTCATTATCTGAAATACATGTTTTCAGCAATTCCTTAATTGTTCCTTGAGTTCTGTCGAGGGCTCCATTAATTTGTGGGTGAAAAGCCGTCGTCTTAATGTGCTTAACCAGTTAACTGGTAGGCTCAAAATTGAGAAACTCCAAATGGCGGATCCAATATGGCGTATCGAATGCGGCGGACTAAAATGCAAAAATCACGTGGCTTGAATGAAAGGCAGTACTAAAGGGGTTTTTGAGTCGCTGATGACTAATATGGGATCATAATTAAGGAATTAAAAATGGCGGATCAAATATGGCGGATTCAATACGGCAGATCCAATATGGTAGACTAAAATTCAAAAGTCACGCGATTTGAATGAAAGACAGTACTAAGGAGGTTGTTAGGTTACTGATGACGAATCCGGGCTTAAAATTGAAAAATTGAATTTGACTTGCCACAAATGTAACTTGCTGCAATGTGACTTGCTACATGTAACTATCCGCAGTGTGAATTGTTACAAATGTGAATTGACACAACGTGACTTTTCGCAAATGTGACTTTCCACAAATCTGACTGGCCACAAATGTGACTTGCCACAAATGAGACTTGCCATAATGTGACTTGCCGAAATGTGATTTACCATGTCAAGTGCGAACTCACACAGCCGTAAATTATCCTACAAAATTCTCTGAAATATTCTCTTATATCGTAATAATCTTCATTAATAAAAACTGCTCTGCATCATTGGATAATCCTAAAGTTTCAATTCGCTGTTGGATCTATCGTGCCCTCTGTTTGGTTGACAAAATTCATTTCAAATTTGTCCACACCCTAGTACTGACTTTCATTCTGCATTTCATTCCGCTATTTGACTTTCTCCATTTTTACTACACATTCTTCAACAGCGACCCTAAAAACCCCTTCAGTACTGACACTCATTCAAATCACGTGACTTTTGCACTTTAGCCCGCCATGTTGGTCCGCCATTTTGAATTTGTAAATGTTGACAGCGGATTCGTGATCAGCGACCAAAAAAGCTACGGCATATTAATTTTCATAAAAATCCAATGAGTTTTGTGGCAGTTATTCCAAGTGCGAATTAGGGTGACCAGAAAAAAACACTTTTGGTTTTCTTAGGACTGAAGGTCAAATAATGAGATAACAGGATTAGTTAGCGTCCCCTGAATTATTATTATTCACTGTTCTGAAAAAGGGAAATATGACTAAAAAAAACTTGCCGAGAATGAGTCTGCTTTATGAGTTTATGGTGTCAAGACCCACGGTCTTTTACGGCTGATTTGATAAACCCTCCGCCCCGAAAATTAAACAGCTTAAGTCGCAGACCTGTCAAATTTCCAAAATTTACTCAGATTTGTTTTCATTATTGCACGCTTATTTATACTTACGACGAAGTTATCCACTTTTAAACTTGAACTTTTAATATTTTGTTCTTGAGGTTCTCGGAATCCAGATAAAAACATTTTTCAATTAAAAATTCATAAAAAGCATTAAATACGGTTGCTTGAAAAGTGCCATTTACACTGTTTTCTACTGTTTTCAAAGACTAATAATAACGGTTGAAGATCACATTTTCTGAAAAAGCAGATTATGAAAACTATAAATAATCGTGCAATAACGAAAACAAATCTGAGTACATTTTTGAAATTTGACAGGTCTACGACTTAAGCTGTTCAATTTTTGGGGCGGAGCGCTCATCAGCTCAGCGATAAAAGTCGATCGCAGTGGGTCTTGACACCAGAAACTCATAAAGCAGACCCATTCTCGGCAAGTTTTGTTGTTCATATTTCCCTTTTTCAGAAAAATGAATAATAAAACCGAAATTGTCAGCTTTTGCAATGACAACTTTCAAAGACGATGGACCACCTCTAAATATTATTTAAAAATTTTTAAAAAATCTGGCTTCTACAATCGCCTAAACTACCGTTATTTGCCCTTTACTCCTAAGAAAACCAAAAGTGTTTTTTTATGGTCACCCTCTATTATATATAAGCCAACGGCCATACCACGCTGAAAAAGCCAGTTCTCGTTAGATCACTGAAGTTAAGCAGTGTTGGGCGCGGTCAGTACTTGGATGGGTGACCATTCGGGAATAATACTACTACGTGCTGTTGGCGTCGTGGGTGTGGTGAGCCCACACTTGTAGTTCTTTACTACAAGAAACTATCCACCTAGAAACACTACCCGAATCGGGTAGTGTCACGCCTACCCCGAAAGGGAAATGGCTTAATGGTATACATACATACATACCCTAATGCGTTGTTACCAGTTTTGTCATGGATTGTTTCTGCGCATATATGTGTCATCGCGAGTTAACTGGTTAATTCTGAATTAATTCTTACATTTTTGAGCAAATTCTACTAAAATTTGCACCTTGATCTATGAGGATCTATGAGCCATCCTTTTCCATATCCTCTCAAGAAGTTTGTTCACGCAGTCTTCGGATGGTTTTCTTTTCTCCAAAGTGACCGGCTGCTATGTTTTCGTATGCTTTTCTCAATAAATGAAGCTTTCCTTCTTCACTTAGTAGTTTGTCAGGTCATTCACAGAGGAAAAAATCATATTCCCTAAATTAAGTTTGCAAAAGGAAATTCAACGTATCTTGAATTCGTAGCTTCTCGATATTGGTGATTAGCGGGTCTTCCATATGAAACTTAAATATTTTCCACCTCTAACTATTACAAAGTCTTTTCATTAGTGTAAATTAGTTTCATCCACTCTTCTTCATCGTAGTCCGGTAATTGAATTCCCAGTAAGGAGAAGATATTTTTCTTGCTGATTTTAATGCAATTCTTTTCCTCGAGCTACAGGTTTAATTTTTAACTTGTTTGGCCTGCAATACGTTTCCCGAGAATAGCATTCCGTGAAAGTTTCCTTTTCGTCTTTTGTAACGTGTTTTCTTAATCTTTTTGCGATGATTTAATTAACTTCATTTACTGGTTCTTCCTTTACCAATGCTTCTCGGTTAGTGTACATCTCCTCAGCTTCTGTGTCATTATTATTTGTAATGATCTAGCCATCGGGTTCTGGATTATTATTTTCAGCATTGTCTTCTGTCCTCAAGCCCACAAAACCAAAACCCGCAAACCCCAAGCCTACAAAAACCCAATTCCAAAAAACCTAATTTCTCAAAACCACAAGCCCACAAAACGAAAACCCGCAAAACCCAAGTTTACTTATTCTAAGCCCACAAAATCAAAACTCATAAAACCTAAACTACGCCCACAAAACCTAATATGTATTCCAAGTCTACAAAACCTAAGGCAAGTTGGTTGTGTATTTTTGGTTGTTTTTTGTGAGTTACTGTTAATATAGAATACTTTGTTCCAAAGGAAGAGGAAACTTATTCAATGTATTTTTGTTATCTGAATAGGGGGAAATACTTTATGCACAGCAGGTAGTCATGAGAGGCTCGTATCCCTTGTGACAGAATATTATTTCAAGAAAACTTTAATCGCTTCAGAAGTTCATCGTGTTTTTGTTCTTTAGTTGCTCTTAAGCGACTTATACGTGGATCTGATGGAATTAACATGTACTGCACAATAGAGTGTATCGAAAATTCAGTTTTTCATATTTTGGATGAGGGGGGCGGGGGGTGCGGAAAGGTTGTGAAACCATGCCAAATGAAAGTAAGAAAGTTTCAGTCCGATCGGATAATATTTGCTATCCCCGCAGCGCCCTTGAAATTTAAACATTTTTATGAAAACATACAAATTTGATCGTAGCTTTGCACGGCGACCCAAAGGTCGGTTTGCTAATATTTGAGCTCGAGGGGTCATAAAATGTGTCTCAACGTACCATGAAAGCAATTGGTCGAACCGGGATTTTCATTTAAGCCCCGAAAACCAGGTAGAAAAATGGTGGAAAGTGTGCAGTTTTAGTCAATTGTAGCAAATACGGCATATACTTAGGCAAGCGCCGCAGCACGTTAGGAACTAAGAAATAGTGCTTTGGAGGAGGGGTGGGGGGTTAGAGACTGCCAACCCAGGCTTACACCTCTTCGCCCGTTTTCCGCAGGGTAGAAGCGGCTCAGAGCCCAGCACGAGAAGGTAGCTGCACGTCGGGTTCCGCCCTCTCCCATCCCAAACGACCAACCATAAATGGACTCTTTCACTCCGAAGAGTCAGATTCCGAGTCCGCGCTTGATGCGGCGACAAAATCATTCTTTTTATTGAACATGGGCATGATTTTTCTTGACCTAAGTATGGACCCGTCATGTGCTTCTGCACCACACACGATTTTCGCGGCATGAGTGACAAGAATTACCGTTCTTTAGACCGCCTGTGTGTGCCAACGAAAGTCTCCGATCAGAGTCATGACTTTGGAATAGTCTTCAACATACGACTGAATTGCTTCATTTGCTGTTCCACTTAAAACTGGGGGTTCAAATAGTTCATCTTTCGGCCAATTTACAATTTCCGTGTACTGTGTTGCTTAAAAATTTAGTACAGGGACACGGAAAATGCGTGGGTCTGTGTCTCCGCCCCGCCCTCTGCAGCCGCAGCCTGCTGCCTCTTTAACAGAATTGTTTGAACTGGCATTTTTCTAACTTCCCGTCTTTCGTCGGGCAACATGGGCAGAAGAACATTTTCTTGGTGCGCAAAGTACGCATTATTGCTGATGACCGGGTGGACAACATCACGGTGTTTCTTAGGCAAATACCTCGATCACTCCGCTATTTCAAAGAGCAACTTGCTGCCATCGACAACGAAGTGATTGATCTTGATAGCAAACCATGATGGGACGTAAACTTTCAAGACAAAACTAACTGCTGCGGTTAGCCACCTTGAGTGTGCAAGAGGACCGGGGTCTTGCCTTGCTAGGTCCAGGGAACACGCTCCTGATTGAATGGCCATGAAATGGCATACAGGTACTTCTGATCCTTACTCAGCTCTGCAACGTCTACATCCGGCAAATCCACATCCAATTTTTTGAAGCTCCATACAGGGAGGCTTTCACATTTCTCTAGCTGTTTTCCTATTGTGCCACAAAAAGTGTTAGGACCACTGGTGGTACCATCAAGAGATAGCATAAGTTGCCTAAGAGACAACTCATTAAAATGGTGGAGACAAACAATCCATTGTAATGGATGTTTTAGTTCCTTCTCCAACAAAAGAATTACACCACCCTTGTGTCCGGTGTTTACGTTAGTTCCATCACAACCAACAGCAACAAGAAATTGTCTGGCATCATTTTCATCTGAAAAGTTGGGGATGCATTTTGAAATGTCAATTGCTGTGCACGATGCTGTAGTATTTTGCCCCTTCTTTTACTCGTACACAAGTTTTATCCTTACGACTGTCAAAGTAAAGACTGCGAAGCGAGTTTTTGGTGAAGACATCAGCAGGGACACATGACTACCACGAACTACTGTTTTGATTCTTTGAATTTTGGATTCATCTATCAAAAATGATTTATCTGTACAACTGATAAGACCAATATCTGTATGAACCGCTGAGGCTATGGCAGCTGTTTGTCTGAAGCTCAAGCCATACCTATCACTTACTGGAGCAGTATTAAGCAGTGCAGATCTATTTTGTGATGTTCCTTGGTTATGTCCTTTAATTTTGATTTTGAACTCCTCGTCCGAACCAGAGTCTGTTTCACTTTCTATCTGCATTTCAGGGGCGGTGAATGGACCTTTGGTCCTTTGGTCTAAGAGAAAGAATTTCTCAATTGTCTGAACTTTCTTTGACTTATCAGGACAGTGATAGATACTTCCCTCCAGATTAGCTGGGTCGATAAGGCATTTACAAAAAGCCACGTCGAAAAGTACATTAGACTTTTCAACACATTTTTTAATGGCCCCTTTTAAAACGCTACTGTCTTTCCTGGACTTCTTCTGGTACGACGTAAGGAGGTTCTGGTGTACTTTGTGGAAAGAAACAATTCTATCAGTGATTGTTTTTTGGCCCGCAGTAGGTATTGATGCCTTTCCATACAGGGTCAAAACCTGCGTCTTAACAATCTTAGCTACGTCCAGGAAAGGGGCTTTAGGAGAAAGTTTTTTCACATGCGTGATATTGAACTTTTCGTCAAAACAGGCTAGAAGGACATCCTTCAACGTCGGCAGTTAATTCTCCGGCAAACTCCGTGGAGTGCCAAGTATAGGGCAGGTAAAAGAAGATCCTGTGGGTGGCATTATGCTGGCCAGAAGCCAAAGACTAAGGAAAATCTTCAACCAAGTCTAGAAGAAATAGACTAGTGTATTTAGAATCAACGATGAAGCGAGACAAGTAGGAACAAGTCAAATCGAGTCGAGATTAGACGCACGCGCCAGTCAAAACAACGAAACTAGTGTATGAACGGGACGACCGCCGGGCGACGCGCAGTAGCGGGAGAGGGGAGGCGGCGCAGTAGGAAAAGGGGAAGGCGGCGGCGCAGGGTTTGGATGGGGGGTTCCTAACCCCCACCCCACCTCCATCGCACTATTTCTTACTCCCTAAATCGTTGCGGCTTAAATGAAAATCCCAGTTCGGCCAATCGCTTTCATGTTATGCCGAGAGACAATTTTATGACCCCTCGAGCTCAAATATTACCATACCGACCTTCGGGTCGCCGTGCAAAGCTACGAGCAAATTAGCATGTTTTCATGAAAATTTCCAAATTTCAAGGGCGCTGCGGGGATAGTGAATATTATCCAATCGGACTGAAACTTTTTGTACATTCATTTGGCGCTGTCACGGCGGATTGGCTGATCCCACTGGAGTTGTGTGAGTTCGGGTACGAAGTATATCTTCTGGCTTATTCTGACGCAGATCACGTATTCTTTGTGCAGATCGTCGGCTCTACCGGGGCACGGATTGAGGGCGTGCTTGGAGCTATCCGTCGGCGAAGCCTTCGTCTGCCACGCGCCATGCCTCTGAAGAATCCGTTCAGGCTCGAAAATTTGTCGGCGGGAAGCTCGTCGGTTGGCGCTGCCTGGGCGACCGCGCACCCCAGATTGTTTAGCTCGGTGGGTGTACTGGGTGTGGAACTCGAGAGTGTCCAGTTGTGAGTGAGCAAGGCGGCGTCGTCTTCCTTCAACCAGGCGGTCAGTGCCTCTGGTGGCGATATCAGCCGGGTTCTCGCTGGTTGAAATGTAGTGCCATTTGGTGTCGGGTACTAGTTCATGAATGTGTACGATGTGGTCGTCCACCAAATTGTTTCCCGTCGGAGCATCGGAGTGAAGCCAAAGGAGCACTATCTGTGAGTCGCCCCAGAGATGGCAGTCTGCCAGGGGGGTGTCCAAGTTTGCGGCTGCGAAGTGGAGAAGCTTGGCCGCCAGGAGGGCGGCTGTCAGCTCAAGTCGCAGGATCAGCATCCAGGTAGTGGCCCTCTTTGGCAGAAGAAGGCTTCTAATAGGCGGCAACTTGGTTTTTGCCTAGAGGAGGCCGGACACAGCGTTTCCTCCGTTGTGCTCGCTGGTTCTGAAGTACAGTGCTGCGGCTGTTGCTCGACGACTCGTATCCGCGAAGCCATGCAGCTCGATCCTTCGTAATTGGTGCTGTCGAATCCAGCGTGGGATGCTGATCTAATCCACTTCCTTCATCGTCTCCTGGAACGTGAGCCACTTGCGGGTCCATGGCTGAGGCACGCGCATGTCTTAGTCGAGTTTGGCTCGCCACCCAGCTGGGTCGAAGATTCGAGCCAGCTCGGCGAGGATCTTCTTCTTGGTGAGTTGTTGGTTGCTGTGTGCGCGCGGAGGGGCCAACCTGAAGCAGCACTGCGCCGGATCCCAGGGCGACCCCTAGTTCATTGACTGATCCGTCGGTCGAGAATTGGAGCCATGTCAGCTGAAGTCTGTCCTCTGGGGCGATGTCCTCGAGTAGTTCGGTGCTATTCGACACCAACTTCTTGATGTTGAAGTCGCCGGCTTTGAGTAGTGTGACGAGTTGGTCGCGGCGATGTCGCGCAGACTCGAGGTCGTCACTAATCTTGATTTGCACTGCTGTCTGCTCGAGAGGTACACACGTACTGATGCTTTGTGAGCGGAGATGAACGAGGAGAGACGAACGACAAACCAACCGGTGGGGCGTCCACGAAAATCCTAATCCAACACCGCGTATTACTTCTTACTTGTACAATCACTATTTCACTCGTCGTTTAACAAAGGAAGAAGCCGCGTATTACTTCTTACTTGTATAATCACTATTTTACACGTCGATTATTAAAGAAAGAAGTCGCGTATTACTTCTTACTTGAACCGTTGTCAATTACTAGCTTACGCAATAAGTTGAACGCCGCTCGTACTGTTGAGAGCTGCTGACAGGATGCGAGGTAGGATGCTGGCGTTGGCTGGATTCATGTTGCAGGTTTTCCTTCCACTCGCAGCTGGTCGGGAAATTCGTGAATTCCCACGGTGTCTCCTTTGGAGAGTGATGTCTCTCATTTCTCAAGAGTCAATGGTAGCCTCACTTAATTTCGTCTACTTAGGTGTTCTGTTTTGGCTAAGGATTTAACAAATTTTATGTCTCCCAAGTATTCCGTGCCAATTAAGGATGGCCGTAAAATGGTGGAGTTAAAAAAAACTTTACCACACTGTAATTCTCGTAATAATTCGATTCATTCAGATCCGAAGAGAATGAAGTATCAATTCAAAGGAATCCTGGCATTGATCGCCAAATTTTATGTGACGGTCTAGGCACTTAAAATGTACGTAAACAATTAATTTCAATATCTGTCATGAATTCATAAATCCATGTAGTACATTATTTAAGAATACGAGTTATACAGACTTGCCGTAGCGAAGGTGAGCATACAACTGGCGCATCCCTTCAGGGCTTCAGGGTAGGTCCCATTCCCACAGGACTTTCAGTGGAGGGGACCGAAGGGACCCTTCCTATTCTAACGCAGAAAAGTGTATATTTCTGGAAATTTACATATACAAAGTATAAAAGACCACAATGCTTTTACGGGTTCTACTACAGAGCACATTACGCCTCATCATATGATGTATCTGTGCCAATCACCGAAATTCCTCACGACGGAGGATACGTGAACTTGAGTGAGTCGCAAATAGCCTTTACGGAGGTAACACACGTACGAGTTCGTTGAATGTAAGTCAAATCGCATGTTGTCGCGACTTTTTCAATCAATTTCTGTACTCATTTTTCTTGTTTTAAAAAGTGTGAGTTGTTGAAAAAAGGTCTCATTAAAGACACGCTTGCTAGTTACAAAATCATAATTTTTACTGTGCATTTTTATTGACATTTTAGTGTTCGAGCAACCGGCATATTTTTCTAATTGGGAATCGGACCAAGTGACTCTCCCTTTTATGAGAAATTTAATTACCTTCGCTATAGGTAATAATTCCATAAAACGTTTTTTCGATTCAGTTCATGACTGAGAGATTGAATGAGAACGTGTACGAAAAAGAGTGGTCCGTAAAGTATAGTTATTTCATTTTTTTATTTATGCAATAATATAGTTGTAGTTAACGTTTATTGAAGAGGTTTACACAAATCCATCTTGAGTCGCAGTTTAGGACGCACCTGCCGTTTTTTGTTCCTTATTTTGTCACCCGGTCAGGCAATAACTTTTCATTGATGTGAGTGAAGTAACCCACAAAGAGAGTTCTCATTACAATATTTCTATATTTTTCAAATTTGACATTCTCGTACTTATTTATATTTAGTTTATCACAATTTCCAAAAAAGTTTCTAAGCAAATTGTGTTTTTTATACCATTAAGCCGTTTCCCTTTCGGCGAGCCTCTAGGGGTAGACGTGACACTACCCGATTCGGGTAGTGTTTCTAGGTGGACAGTTTCTTGTAGTAAATAACTACAAGTGTGGGCTCACCACACCCACGACCGCCAACAGCAACGCAGTAGTATTATTCTCGAACGGTCACCCATCCAAGTACTAACCGCGCCCAACACTGCTTAACTTCAGTGATCTAACGGGAACTGGTGTTTCCAGCGCGGTATGGCGGTATGGATTTTTTTATTTTCGCCCATATATGAGGCAGAATACGTCAAGTGTTTCCACCTGAATTTTTCACTTTTTCACGCGTTTCTTCACTTTCACTATAGTGTAAATTCTTTTTGGATGATACGATTGGACTTTTATTATAGTGTTTTGGAAAGCTTTTTTTATGTACTTCAAGACTAAGATAACGATATATATATATTTCCATTTTTTTTCTTGAAAATAGCTGTCTTTTCAACTCTTTGAAATCATGTAGAATAAAAAGTGGGCCGGAAATTTTTATTCTGCATAATTTTAAAGAGTTTAGAAATATATAGTTTTTGGAATAGTGACATTTTTTCCATTTTTCTTAACGTGAAGAATGATACTTCGACAGGCCCCCCACCCCTAAACGTATCACATATTCTGTGAATTACCCCATAGTAAAAAAAGAGTTCCAATGTTTTTTTTCAAAAATCAATTTCAATTTTGATTTAAAAAAATTAATGAATAAATAAAAAAATCGTTATTATATTCTTAAAGTACATTACAAAATCTTTCCAAATCACTCTAACAAAAGTCCAAATGGATCATCCTAAAAGAAGTTACACTAACGTGAAGGTGAAGAAACGCGTGAAAAAGTGAAGTTAACTCACGATTGTTCACGTTGTGGATAATTCTGATAATATTGTTTAACAATAACATAGTGACAACAAAAAACTGTAACAAATATTAATATAAGGTACAAAACTCATTTTTAAGCTCTTTTGAAGTTTTTTTAAAATAAAGAAATGATTTTCACGAGTCATGTTTTATTTCATTGTCAGAAATGGTAAATATTTTGGAAAATATTTGTTTTTATTGAGGAGGCCCAGCGCCTCGAATCTCAATCGCGGGCTGCGCTCCTAAACGCTCCATACATTATTTCTAAGTTTATATTGCAGAATATTGAAAAATATCAATTTAGAACACTCGGGCGAAATCAGGTACAAATAGCTAGTAATAAATGAATAAATCTTTATTTTAATTCAGTAGGAGCTCTAAGAGAATCAAGTAGAAAATACACTTTATTTGTGAATTTAAGAATCCTACTCAGTAAGCGGATCACAGTTATCAGTCATGAAAATAAAAATTGTGTACTCAAAATAACTGTGATTAATGAGAAATAATTCTAAGCAAATTCGATGTTGTATCAGGATTGCTTCTAATTAAAGTGTGGCGAATTTCGTGGTACGGAAGTTATGCTCACATGTATTTAATTTTGCTTTTCAGACGTGAATGGAATTTTATTGTTTTATATGTACATTGTACATGAGAATACAAATTTTTCAACATTATTTTTTATCTGTTTCTATTTTATCTATAGTTAGTCAATTTTGTTATTTTCTATATCTTGATATTTCGCAGATTGTGCAGCTTGGGATTCAGCAGATGTGTCGGCTTTTAAGACTTCACGTAGTGCCATCGTAGCATACGTAGATGACGGAAGGACCATTGCTATAATCAGTGCCTTGTATTTCCCACCTGTAAAAATGAAGCACGAGAAGAAATTTTATTTATTTTTGTTAAGTTTGGAGTTTCATCATTACATACATCAGATATAGCTAAAAAGATTTAGGGGCAAATGAGTATGAATATCACTATAAGGGAGGAAAGCTGTTTGTCCTAGACTCTTATTTTGTTACAATAATTTTGGTCAAAATTATACTTTTACTTAAAGTAGGGTCATCCACTAATTTTTGTGTGCATATTAATGTATATGTTGTAAAATCACTAATAATACCAGCATACTGTGAAAAAACTTTGTTCTAATTCATATTTGAAAAAGAAAAATGTGTACACACTTCAAGTTCCTATTTCTGTCGCACCCATTCCGCCATATTGATGTGACGTAGCACGCCTTCAAAAGCTTATAAATAAGCCGGGCGACTCACGTTTTTTCATTGAAATGAAAAGAAAAAAGTACTAATATTTGTATTTTGTGCCTAAATGTAAGAACAACTCTATCAAAAATCTAGGAAAGTTATTTATATGTATACCCAAAGGTGAGGAACGAAAAAAATGGTACAAAATTGTTTGGCCTGACATGTTCCCTACCACATCTTTAACGTCAACAGTATATTGCTGCGAATATAATTTCAACGTTAAGTAAATATTTTTATTTTGAATGGAAAAATATAAAATATGCTCTTTTTTGATAACATAAAACTCGTCATTGACTGATGTGCAAGAGTGTTATATATATGGGATGCCGGGATGTATGTAAGCTGTAAACTCGAAAAATTGAATCATTTCTTTACGCAATAAGTATTATAAAATAAAGTATTTATAACAGTAATTATAAATCTTATAATTATAAATTTTATAACAATTTCATAGAAGTATTGATAAAAGTAAATAAATGAACGTTTATTTTTCAGCCTGCTGACCCTGAAAAATTACTTTGCTTACAACCTCCATATTTTACAGAATTTGTCTTAAAATTAGTTCCTACAAACTGACTAATTCTAATTCTACGACCGCTCTCTCTTAAGTCTATGTCTTCTTCGCTACGCTCGTTTTACCTCGCACGCATGCCCCTATCTTTCACCTTGCCTCGCATTGCCAACCTCTGCCTCCGCGGTTACTATCTAATATTTATCTGCTAATTACATTCAATATTTACAATTTTGCTTATATTTACTTCCTCTTCTCTTTAAAAACTTTTACTCTCCATTCCTCCTCCTCCTTTATTATCTTCTTCTCCATCTCACCTCCAGCCAGTGTTCCATCCTTGCATCTCCGTTACCGCACAATTCACACATTCTCTTTTCCCTACGGAGCCAGAACCTATTACAACCCTTCCTGCAACGACACCTCCTCCTCGCTATAAGCTTCTTACTCCCTTTCTCTCCTTTTTCACATAAATACTGCACTCTCTCCCTTGGCATAATCCACCCGTAATTCACATTGATCCTTGACCCTCTCATTCCTTCCTTCCCTTCTGCCTTCGCTCTCTCCATGCCGTTCTTCTTCACCACCTCATACACCTTTCTCCCTTAACGTTAACGTTAACGTTAAGGGCTAACGTCATTCATCCCATTTACTTTTTTTTTTTGCATTTACTCCTCGAGTCTCAGCAACGTTGAAATTGGAGCACTATGCAAAAAAATCACTTACCATTAGTGTAATCACTTTTGGAAAATTATCCAAACTGGCGTTAACGTATCCAGGCATCCTGATACTCCATAAAAATAAACCCTTTATGCCAAAAAACGTTGATGATTAATTGTTTCGATTTTTTTAATCAAACTGACCCTGTATTTTCTTCAGCTTTGAAGGCGCGTGACGTCACACCACGTGTTTCAAGCCATAAGGGCGCCACATGGTTCGTCAAAAAAGATCGACATTTCCGGTTGACATTTTGTCACGTTTTAATAAATTATTATAAATTATTAAATAAACAAAATTAAGAAACAATTTTGAATGAAGGACAAATTAGTTATCAACTTGTTTATTACCACATAATGATTGTACCTCCTGTTACTTGTTGGAAAAAGGTGACTATCACACATAACGCATTTTCCTTGAATATCCTATGTTTTTATCATAAATTTTACATTTTTATTTTTTGTTGATGATAAACTACGGCAGGGTAATTAAAGATCATATTAGGGGGTAAGCGTGATATCTTTTTTTGGTTTCCCTTTTTCATTGTGAAATACGAAAATCTGTTAAAAGTTCGAGAAGTTGGAGAAGTTACTGAACCTCATTTTTGGCATAAAAATGTAAGTAGATAATAATAATTGGAAAATAACATTGTAATATGTACATTTACACAGATTTTTTTAAACTCAGTTTTTAAATCATACAATTTAAAATAGGTCAATCTTTCAATATCACTGAACCTCCATTCCAAATTCAAATTTTTTTATTTTATTAATATTCTTATACATGTCATGAAATTTAATGCAAACATACATTAAAAGAATAAGTGAATACTTAATTTATAGATACGAAAGTACAATATGGTAAAATTTAGATTTTAGTTTTTTTTACACATATCGTACTTACCCGTAATGAGTGAAAATTTTGAAATTGTCGACACACTACACACACTAAGTCTAACACTTACCCCTATCGAACCTATAATCTAAACAAATTTCAAACAAAACAAAATTTGCTTGAAAATTGTACGAAAAATTGTTTTGATTTTTTTTCATGAAAAAAGTACCTTTCATGACATTTTTTTTTTTCTCCAGATGCAAAAGAAGGTGTTTTCCGTCTAATTAATGCAACCTTGAACATTTTACCAGCGCACGGTGGGATAGAAGCTCAACAAACTGGCCAAAAGTTTAGATTTTTTCGGATTTACATGAAATTTGGTTTGAGAGGGTTTTTGAGGTCGCTGATTTCGAATTTGACTTCAAAAATCACAAATTTAAAATGGTAGATGCAATATGATACAGAAATTTTCAGTATTTTCAGGACTGCTAACTGAAAGATGATTTATGTTCAAATATTGCATTTTCCATAACATCTCAAAATATTCGTTGTGATAGATGATGGGGCATTATTTCTCAACTGCCCCAACTTTAAAAGTCATGTTCTTTGATTTTCTTTAAATTCGGGGCATATGTTCACCTACCCAATAGTACTTAATCGACAAATTTATGGACCACAAAAACCACCCCTCTCCAAGTGATGGGGGTAACATTTTCAACCCCAACGCCTGCACGGGTATTTTCAAAAGCTTGTAACTTCCTTTCTATTTTAGCGATTTAAAATTTTTATTAGGGTTTTCGAAAGGTTATTTCTTACTCTTTTCTTCTATTTTATTAACGAAAAAAACTAAACAAAATTTAAGCATTTTTTAAACAATTCAATTGTTTCTTTAACTTTTTTAGCAATTTGGGGTATTTTTTTTTTTTTTAATAGTCTTAAAAGGAAGCTTGACCTTTTGGCTTCAAAAAAGGTCCTAAGCAAAAAAATGGTCCAGTGAATAGTTTCCGAGATATAGGCCCCGATGTGAAGGCAGTCCTAATGCTCGTGCTCAGACGCAATCCTTTAGTAGTCCACATACTAGTTTTCAAGTCTAACATTCTTTCAACGCATTCATGTTCATTCAGAATGACATTAAATCAGCTAATAAACATTTTAGAATGTTTGTCGGCGGTTCAGAGTAAGTTTATATTATTTATTATTTGTTATGAACAAATAAAAAATGCAAACTACTCTGTTCAGAAGTAATGTTGATTTTTGTCAGTATGAATGATTCCTTACTATTACAGTTCGTCAGTTCACGATATTAATTAATTTTTTATACACAGTCGTCCAAAAATTTCATTTTATGAACGAATTTTTTTCTGAATATGTGCCTAGAAACTCTTATAACGCGTAGACTCGGCCTTGATTTTGTAAATTTAGGTGAATTTCTATTAATAACTTGTTTTCCAATTTTTTAACTTATTCTGAAGCCAAAACTCTGGAGAAAGAATTTTTATTCTTTTTTCGTTGTTCTGGCTACTAGTTATTGCTGATTTACATCAAGTTGAAAATTCCACAATGGCTTAATGATCTATTTTTCATGAATCTGGTACCATAGCTAAACGTTAAGATATCGAGCAGTTGGATGTAATGACAGCCTACTTCTATTTTCAGAAGTCACTTGTTTTTCATTTGTTCTTCATGAAGTTATGTACAAATAGCTGTGAATTCAATCTCGAGTGTTTCCACTTTGTTTGTATTTATAATTATATGGTGCTCATTTCACGAGCACTTTGCTTCCCGATAGCAAATGTATTTGCTTCCTCATAGAGGAAGCATTAGTTATTTTTTTCAATAATAGGCAAACCGAAGTCTTCATTTTGCTCAATTTAAAAATAGAAATTTACCAAAAATGAAAAATTACAGAATAATACAAAAATGTTTTAAATAACAAGACAAATCAGACAAATCAAATCTTGGGTTCGAAATAATAATTTTTTGAGCTGGAAAAGGGAAAGGAAAAGTTCTGTCGCACCCTATCCCTTTCCCAGCTTTACGATTTCTTCACAAAACTTGTCATAATATTTCTCTATTTGAAAATTTATGATCAAAAAGTCTTTTCTATTCATGCATCAACTTTAAATTATGTCGATGAAAAAAGTTTTTCTGTTTGAACCTGATGATTCAGATATTATAAATGAGCAGAAATTCCCTAATCTTCAATAAAGTTTATTATTATTATTATTATAGATCAATCAATTTGCCTTGAATCAAGAGATTTTTTCCGTTCTTGCATCAATTTTGAATTATGTTACTGAAAAGAAGTTTTACTATGAAAAACCGTGTTTTCAAATATTATGCAATTTCACAATTTCCATAGTCTTCAATAAAATGTCTTAATATTATAGGTCAGTCGATTGATCTCGAATCAACACATATTTTCTGTTCTTGCATCAACTTTGAATTATGTTAATGAAAACAGTTTTACTATAAAAAAACGATTTTCAAAATATATAAATTACCATAACTTCCCTACTCTTTGATAAAATGCATTATTATTATAGGTCAATGGATTCGTTTCGAACCAACGAATCTTTAATATCCTTGCATCAACTGTGAATTATGCTAGTGAAGAAAGTTTTACTATAAAAAACCGATTTTCAAAATATATAAATTACCATAACTTCCCTACTCTTC